>CAJNOJ010000911.1:0-16248 GCA_905250025.1 Adineta ricciae | reverse complement strand
TTTTTCATTTTTGATAGATGATGCACTCAATTATTTTTACTCCTAACTCGTGTTCAGGAGATATTTATCGAAATTGAATTGTTTGTTTCTTAAAATGCAATACTTTAATGATAGTTTTCTACTTCTATTTTAAATAGATTTTCAATTTTAAGTGCGAATAAATACGGGATGGTCGAAAAGTCACGCACCAAAGGCACAAATATCTTCTTTAAGATCTGAGTAAATGATCTGATTTTTACATTATATACAGACTTTCTGTTCATACAGATAAAGTTAAGTATACCTTGTATCAATTATAGGCCTGTTGAATTCAGAAAGAAACAATCTTATTTTTATATATCAAAAAAATTAATTTTATATAAAAAGCAATGTAATAAAATATTAATTCTGAAAAAATCATTATTTCTCTTTTGCGTTTTATTAGCATACATTCAAATTGCTTTAAATTTCTTTTCACTCTATTCTAGCTCAATTCTGCTTCGCTTAGTTCTAAAAAATAGTCATTTTTCTTCTTTTTCTTAATAAAGATTGAGATTGTTTTAAAATTATTTTCTTTCGCTCTCTCTCTTCACAACCATCGAGTTGCAATAGTCGATTACTTTTTCTTGATCACATATAGTCAATATCTTCCAATATATATTTTGACTATTATTAAAGTCACTATAATATTTGAAACCTTGTATGTTTGAATAATTTTTGGTTATTTCGCGTTTTCGCTTGTAAGTATTTGCTAACTAGTTATTTTCACATGTCTCAGATGCGTTTTGTCTTATTCATGTGAATATGAATTCGTTCTGTTAGATACAATCATGTAAGACATGATATCTGTTATAGCAAAACTTGAGGCATTTTTATACCACTTTTCATAGAAAATGTACATGGAAAAAAAGAGTGCCAACATTTGAGTTCTTTTTATGAATTCCATTTTGTATGCGACTAAAAACGACAAAATAAAATCACTACATTGTGTAAAACAAGCCTAATAAAAATAAAAAAGATTTTGAATATAGAAATATAGTTTGACGTTTATACTTCCGTCTTTCTTCAGCAAGACATTCTTATTTGGTCTACTATACAACTAAAACTGAACTTAAGTGAAACTTCATATCTAGAATAGATAGAGAGCAGTTTGCGATTCGTTCATAGCCTTTTTTCAGAACCTTAAACTTTCATTATCTGATAATTAACCGTAGAAATCATGTTAAGCAAAAAAGTGTTCAAACACAGTTTCATTCGACCTGTAGTTTCTTTTCGAGTTTTTCGTTAAAAAATAATATTTAATAAAACATAATTACTGATGCTAGGTTTTGGTAAAATATGCATATAGAGGTCGATTAACAAAAATGTCGAGCTGACAATGTAAAAAAACAAGGGTAATTTAAGTGCATAAATTTTCACGTCTTAAAGTGACTTCAGTAATTGCTAAAGCATCGGAAAAAATAGGTTTTTACACACACCTCAATGTTCTCTATAATCTGAAGAGATCACAAAATCATTTTGGCAAAGAAAAGAATTTTCCTACAGAAAGCCGGATATCCCCATTCAGCATAAGTGATTTCTAAGTTGATGACCCTACTTTCACTCGCTGATCGCTATAATTAATTTTTTCTCGGTGTTAGACCATTGCGGATGAACACTGTCTCAGTAAGGATTCTGAACTGACCAAGAAGAGAATGCGCATAGCTAATATCGAAAATAGAGNAAAACATACCAACTTCATCAGGAATGACAAGATTGGACGGTGCCAAAAACATGTGTCGGTCGTATTTATTGTTGTCAACATTAGCGTTTATCTTGAACCCGTTCATACTTTTCTTGAACTCTTCGTGAGTCTGCAAGTAGAAGAGACCTATCTTCATGTGACAACCTTGACTAGTATGAAAAGCTTACCAAATCACCGAAACGATTCATCTTCATAGTATAAGTGTGAAGACCGAGATCATGTTCAAGGTTGTGCTGACGAATTTTGGCAACATTCTTCTCCCAGATTGTTTGCCTGTTCGCATGCATGTGAAAGAAAAGAATTGTATTGAAAATAAAGACAAAATATTCTAGTTCTTTACCGAGCAGTTTCTTCTGTGATCGTTGCGTACTCTTTCTTGTGCGTACGTTTAAATAACTTCCAAGAGTTGTTCAATTCTTCATCGAAAATCGATGCACAGTACGTTCCAACAAAAAGAAGGCAAAAAACATAGATAATTTTCATTGCTGTGTGTTTGTTTAGGTCTCTCTATTATCAAAATGCAACTTAAAATGAAACAAGGTAAGAAGTATACTCTTATATACGCAAAAAGGACATGTGACTAACCATCGCATCATGCAAAGATAAGATGTTTTTGAAATAACATTCAGGAGTGATTAAAAAAATGTCGCAGCTTGAATGTAATGATGCAGCACAAAGCACAATATTGCGTTTTATCGTTTGTAAATATGGACTGTACAATGACTATGCATCTATTATAACTTTGAATAACTTATCTTGAAAATATCGATATTCTCCAGCTGACAGTTAATTCGAAAGATCAAGTTTGGAAACAAGAAAATAGAGAAGACATGTAAGAACCGATCTAATAATTGTCGAAACGAGCAGAACTAGCTTTTGAATATAAAAAAGTTTATTTTGAACTAGTTTTGGATGAAGATGAAGGTGAGTGTGCGACGATGTAAGTGTCAGTTTCGATCAGTGATGTCATCCATTCTAACACCCTCACCCTGGAAATCATTTGTATTTCGATTTCCTTGTGAGATTAGGATACCAACTGATAAGATCAGATTACCATCATTTATGGATGGTACAGTGCAAAGAAAGAATGTTATTTTTGTTTATGGCGGTAGTTTTTCCCCAATCCATTAAAATTATCTTGCAGTGATGAATTTCGTTGCAGAAACACTAGAAAAATCTTCATATGAATTTGAAATTCTAGGTAGTTACTTTCGCCCATCAAGTGAACGTTGGATATAAAAAAACCTGCCTGAAAAATATTTACCTAATGCGCACAGAGAAGTTCTACTTCTATTAGCTACTGAAGGTACAAGGTGGATGATTGATCGTAGTTATTCATCATCGAAGACGCGTGAGAAAAATATTATTAAAGAAATTCAAAATGAATTTGGTACAGATTTTGAAATCACAGTTGTCCATATTTGTCGAATTGATGCTATCGAATAATTATAATGGAAAAAATGTTGCTACATAGTATCCATTGATAATGGTTGATTGTTTGGGATTTAACTCTTTGGCTCCCGGCTTTTTTTTATAACGAAAATCGGAATTTTTTATAAGAAATCTTTCAAGATATGTTTATTTATTTAGGAAGATATACTATTCTTGTATGAAAAATCCCTTAGTACTTCACTTTTGTATGATAATTTCTGAAGCAGTCGACACTGCATAGAGGAGCATCACAATCAGCGCAGAAATACCGTGTATCACGTCGAGTATTATGAGATGTACAAACGACGGATTTTCTTTGAGGCTGTTTTCATTGCGATGTTTGTGGAATAAGTGAAGGGAAATGACGAGCAGATAGACGAAGAGAAACGAAAGAAAAGTGATTACACTGGAATGCACTGAATAAGAAATAATACGTATCACCGTACAGAACGAAAGAAAGCAAATACAAAGTAGATATATAACACTAACAAGTCTAGAGCAAAGAAAAATGCATGGCATTTCTCTAATATCACTTAGTAAAAGATAAAAAGATGTTCCAAAAAGTTAAACAATATACTAGAAGCACCTTTATTCGATAATCGTGTTTGGACGTATATATACGTCGCCAGGAGCCAAAGGGTTAATGGAGAAATTTTACGGAAAGAGCATTTTGAAAGAACAACAATCGAAAACGATTAACGTGGATTTTACCATGGACAGGTGAAATCAGAAGTTCAACGATGATTCAAAATCTGATTTCATCTTCTTACATAGATTATATTTTGGGACATCAATTACGAAAACAGCTTGATAAATATTCGTGATGAATTTAAATAGACTTTAAAATGCTCTTCATATCGAAAATCGTGATCGACATAGAAGTCTGACTAAAGTTGTCATGCTTTTTTTGTCAATCTTTATCTGCTCATGTATTAATGTCATTTTATTAAAAACTTTGTTATAACGCTTGACAAAGTTAATCTTCGTCTGGGACTTATGCTACCAAGCAAATTTGTTTTTCTTATTGATATGAGAAATAACTAATAGTGACGATGTAAATTTGTTCGGTACACATTTTAGGTGACGACGCGTTTCTTTGCAAAAAAAAGCATTAAATATAGAATCAAAAGATTAGGTCTTTTAATTTTTCATTCTCGAAAAATGCCGACGTGTTATTTTTATTTGCTATATAAAAGAAAAAATATTGTTAGCGTTTTTTTTTCATTATACGTAGGACATACACTATGGTTTCAGTAGCGATTCACTGTGTTCTAGTTATTATCTTCAGGTAATTCTAAAATTTCAATATTTTAGCGTATATAAATATTTTATTTTTATTAATTTAGTTTATCAATCATTAAAGTTAATTGTTATATATGTCATGGAACATCTCAATATGGTCGATGTTCAACAAATGGTGCATGTGGTTGTTTTGATATGATAGGTTCTGATAATACCGGAATATGCGCATTTCTTTGGGTAAGCTGTTCTCAACTCAAATTATGTAACTCTTCGACTAATATTTGTGACAAACTCGGTGATATATGCGTACAGCATCCTCGTTGTAATTCACATTCTGTTTGTTATCCATCATCAATGATCGATGAAAGAATATGTCCAGCATTGCCAAGTAAGAAGCAAACTATTTTGTCATCATTTATAATGACATATAATTTAAACATGTATTTTATTCTATCTCATACGAAAATTATCTATATGTTTTATATTAATAAATAGATGTTAGCACCACCACCACCACCACAACAACAACAACAACTACTACTACTACTACCATTCAACATTTAGGTAAGACTAACGTATTAAAACATTTGTTATTCTCGGATGTTATTGCAATACGTGAGATAAGCACACTTCAATGGAGATCAGTAGAGTTGCATAATCAATGTATTTCCTCCGAATCGAATGACTTAGAGATATGTGGTTTTCACTAACAAATATGAAACGTTGTTAAGCACAAGGTGATATACGAGACATATATTGATACATCACTAGAACTCCTATAATTATAACTCTTTTCAATGTTTTCATTTAGGATGGGGCAAAACTGGAAGTATGAATAATGGAAGGTTTGGTCATGCAGCATCCGTTTTAGCAGATGGAAAAGTTATTATTACTGGTGGAGCTCAAAGCTTTGGTACTTTTTATAGTGTTAATTTAAATGATGTTGAAATATACGATCCATCAACAGAAAGTTGGACAACTGCAAATAACATGAGTTATCCACGAAATGCTCATACATCAATTACTTTAAAAAATGGAAAATTATTAATTATTGGTGGAATAAGTAATACAAATGTTTTAAATAGTACTGAACTATATGATCCAGAAACAAAAACTTGGTCTTTCACGGGAAATCTAAATACTAATAGAAATTATCATACATCCTCTTTATTAACAGATGGAAGAGTATTAGTTTCCGGTGGAGCAAATCCTCTTAGTATAATACGTAGTGAATTATATGATCCTCAAACACAAATATGGACAATGACAGGTGCTATGAATTTCCCACGACAAAGTCATCAAGCATCTTTATTATCAAATGGAAGAATTTTAATTAGTGGTGGATATGGAGAAGGTTATTACTTAAATAATTCTGAGTTATATGATCCTCAAACAGGAAAATGGACAATTACAGGTAGTATGAAACATCCACGAAGTGATCATACATCAACTGTTTTACCAAATGGAAAAGTTTTAATTACTGGAGGGCATGATGAAAAAAATAATCTAAATAGTGCTGAATTATATGATCCTAATACAGAATTATGGACAACTGTTCAAAATATGAAATACGAACGAAAGAAACATACAGCTACTTTATTAACAAATGGAAAAGTATTAGTTACAGGTGGACAGAATGGGCCTATGTTAAATACTGTTGAATTGTATGATCCAACAAGTGACAATTGGATAACTATTGATAATATGAATTATGAACGAGGTTATCATACGGCATCTATTCTAAAAAATGGAAAAGTATTAATTGTTGGTGGATATTCTGAAATCGCTTTGAATACGGCAGAATTATATTAAAAAACTTGAATAAGAATGAAATAATACATTGATAAAGCTAGGGGAGGGTGTCGGTGTAAACATCGAATTTTGACGAACTGTTTCATATACGATTATCGAATCTGATAATCATTTTTTGGGCTAATTTGGAGAGTATGTATAAATGTTTATTAAGCTTTGGAAAACATTGAAAAGAGCTTTTTATCCGTTGCACTGTGATAAACTTGTGAAGAGCTTATCGAGTCGACGGTTTTTTTTCAGTGTAGGTCGATCATGGGTTGAACACTTACGCCCGCCTATTCTTACTGCGAGAAAAAAAAATAGAAGGCGAGAATATCTGATATATCATCAATGTTTCACAGATGGCAACTAAAAAAGCTTTTATTTCCAACGTTATACCACTGATAAATGAGTAAAGCAGAAGGTAAAAATCTTCGAAGAATTTTTTTATCCTATCCAATACAGCAAAAAGCAGCAACACTACATAGGCTACTCATTTAGAGAATAATGAAAAATAAGTCTTGTTTTCTACTTTTCTATTCAAGTAACCAGTTGTATGAAAAAAAATTCATTTCTATCGTCATCAATAGATATTCTGAAAAACTATCTAATGCTAAAAGCTATTTTCAAAAAAGTGTTTATTTCTCTATTGATTCCCTCATAGTTTTTTCATCCTTTGATCCCTTTACTGTATGTAGTCGTTGAAAACTTTTTTGAGTATGTGATCATAGTCGTATCCTTCATTGCGTTTTTCCTTATAGAAATTTTAAAGTGAATCCAGGTCAAAATGGCAGCTATAATTATGAACGTCTGTTTAAAGATAACAAATCTTGCTGACAAAGGAAAGACAGCTATTTGGAATTTAAATCTTTTCAAATCTATACCACCTGCGCAAGATGCTTTAACATTGCGAAAACAATCGTTTTCCACGCGACTATACCTTATTCTCTTGATTACGTTTCTAACCGTTTTTACCACTTATACTACACAAGTTGGTATTATTCAAGTAGGAACGGTTAAAAATCCATCCTATTCAGACTACAAGCAACTTTTCGAGCAATATCAGTATAAACTAATCTGTCCTTGTACAACAATCGTTATTCCAACTGATGATTTTCTTCAATTAAATGTTACATACCATGAAATATGCTCAAGTGTTTTTGTTCACTTTAATTGGACGTATTTAATGGTTGTTGTAGAAGCATTGTCATTACCGGTTTCCTTATTCGACTTTCGTAAAACCGGTGGACCTATCTTTAAAATACTGGCTTCATTTTGTGATTTTGCCAAACAATTTAGTAGCAAAGAACTACGAAATTTTGCTGATACACCTTTTATCACTGACAATGTTATATCCAGCGAACTTTTAAATCAACAGTCTCTATCATCTGTTAATTTTTTTGTTTCAAACTTGGAGAGCAGTTTCATGAGCACACTTTCGCTTATTCGTTTAACTACCAGCACTGATGGACTGGTAACCGGCACACTAAGTAACTTTGATTATAAACTCGTCCCGCATCCATACAATCCAGTCATGCTACAAGCTGTACCAAATATACATACTTTTCCAGAAAACAATTGTACCTGCTTCGGAGTCACAATGTGCGCAATTCCAGCATTTATTTCATTCGACGGTTAGCAATTTCTTTTGTTATTCTTTTCATTTTAAAGCTTAGTACTTTTGCATTTATCATTTTTTGCCGGATCAATGAGAATACAACCGTCAGATTGGATGCTTGCAGATAACAATTAGCTTGTTGTACTATAGATGAATCTGCTATTGAGAAATTATCTATTTGAATTTAGATCTCAGTAATCAATCAAATTCTTTGGTGGAATATATACCTGGTTTATATATAGGTTGCTATCCTATTGACGGACTATTACAATCTAACGTGGAATTATTTTTTAATCAAAGTGAAATTGATCGTATTCTTCGATTACTATTGAACAAAACAGATGTACCAAGTGAAACCTTTCGTGCTCTTGACTCGACGCTTCTACGAAGATTTACTGTTAAAACATCTGTGAATGATCTCGTCGCTCGGTTGTTTATTGATGTCTGGACAAATATAACTTCTCATGAAAGTTATTTTTTGTCTTGTAAACCAATCGAATGTCATTACTCATTTCCCAGTAAGCGTAAGTTCATTGTTACTATTACTATTGTTTTTGGAATCATTGGTGGTTTGAATACGATTCTTCGTTTTCTGGCACCTTTGAGTATCAATATCAGTTTTTTTCTTAAACAAAGATCTATTTATTCCAATACTAATTCATCTACTATTGAAAACAGTAAGTCGGTTTGTACAAGTATTATTTTATAGCTAATTAATCTATATATTTTCAGGAGCAAGACAACCTCCTCCAATTCGAATTCATACTGTATTGATTAAACTAAAAAAATACCTTGTTCAATATAATATGTTTTTAACAAATTCTTCTTTAAATAATGTTCATAAGATTCGAAGTCAAAAAATATCAACTCGCCTGTTTGTCATCGTTATGAGTGTTAGTTTTATTATCCTTGTCGTTTATAATACTCTACAGGAAGTAACAACAATAATCACTATAAAGCAACCCAATTATATTAATTTTCAAGAGTTATCTCTTCAGTATTTACGAACTCTCTCTTGTCCCTGCACAAAAACTTCTGTCGTATATGGCATGTTTGTGGATATTAAACCAACATTTCATCCTATTTGCTCAAGTGATTTCGTTTCTGCTGCGTTTTTAAATCATTTATTAACTATACCAGAAACACAACAGCGGTTCCATTTAAATTTGTTTCAATTCATTAAATCATTATGCGATTTGTCAAATGCGACTATTACTGAAAATTTTCTCGTTTTCAAACAAATTCAATTTGTTTCGAGAGAAATGCTTTCCAAAGATCTCTTCGAAAAACATATCAAGGATATAGTCGATCGCTATATTCAGTCAATCATAAATCCATTTGTTCTTTCGCTTTCATTTATTCGTAATATGACAATAGGAAATAAACTCATGAGTGGCTTTAATACTAACGTTTGGATATTGGTACCTGCTATGCCTGGAATGGGTAATAATTATTATGAAACAACTCTGTATCCAGGTCCCTGTGATTGTCTATTAGAATCATGCATAACACCTCTTGTATTGGGAACACCTGGTGGACCACCCATCGTGCTCCCTGGCTTATTTCATGGTTGTAATATTGTTGATTCCATTCTGAAATCTGATTTTCAATGCTGGTTTGATTTGCATTGTACGACATTTTATCTGAGTGTTCTCGGTTCCAAATTAGATATTAATATTTCAGCGTTAAATTCGTCGGCTACTCGTTTTCCTATGTTTACTTCTTTGAATAGTTTAGTCCAAGAATTATTCGTTGAAGATTGGAACCATAATATATCTCATATTGATTATTTTCATCAGTGTAACGTAGCGAGTTGTTCCTATACTATTGAAACAAAAAATAACTTACTACTTATTCTAACAGCTACTCTCGGATTACTCGGTGGAATTCAGGTTGTTTTACGATTTATTTTACCGAGGTTGGTTTGGCTTATATATTATTGGTGCTTTATTAGACGTCATGTCCGTGATAACGATAGAGAAATTGGTGGTAAGTTAAATACTTAATGATCTTAAAAGGGCGAGTTTGATTTTTAAATTTCCACTTATGAATGTTAGAATCTTTCATGACATTCTCTTAGAATTAAATACATGCTCCGATGTAGTTGAACTTGCAGGCAGCCCCAATAAGAGACTATTTAATCTTCAATCAGCTATTCAGACTGAAATCTCTTTAATCTCAATTTAGAATATCCACCAACAAATTCCATAGTACTTGTACTGAAAAATATAAAAACATTCCTAATGAACTACAACATATTCGTTTCGTTTCCACCAGCCGTAAATGCCAGTATTCGTCGAAATCAACTTATTGCAACACGTCTGTTCATATTTTCTCTTACAACGTCAATGACTGCAATTACACTTTTCAATTTACTATTGCCTATTCCAATGGTAGTAACGGTTAATTCTCCGACTTATCAAGACTATCTTGATTTATACGATCAATATGACCAAAGCCTTGATTGCCCATGCACGTTCGTTGCAGTTCCATACTCAAGTTTCATGAAAACTAATGTATCGTTTCATCAAATATGTTCAAGCGTATATATTCGACCAGAATGGGCACGGATAGTTTACTCGTCCAGTAAAACTCATCCAATAGTTAGTATTTATGATTTTCGAAAGACGGGAGCGCATATTTTTCAGGTCATTGCATCATTTTGTCAACTGACGAATGAGACCGTTAACAATGGACTTATTTTATTCAGTTCCCAACGACTTATATCGAATAACATAATCAAAAAAAATACTTTTCTGCTACAAACAAATGGTTCATTGAATTCATTTCTTAAGTCTATGAAAAGGTATTTATACAGACATATAGTACGATTCTGAATGTATGAAAATCATCGATATAAGAAATGATGTTGAAAAATCAGTAAGACCGAGGATCTATTTTATATACCGTTTGATGTAACTTTTCAAACTCTACCCAATTTCATATTTTATTTTTTGCAAACAATTAGTTTAAGGAATTCGATATAATCTTTTAGTGACTTTGATCGTACATTACAGCTGCTTCAAAATACAACAAAAAATAATGGGCTGATTAGTCTTACTGAATCGAATGCGCTCATTACTGGAATGCCTACAAGTGACAACCATATGACTGCCTTTCCGGCCTACCAGATTTATCCTGTTAATGATTCATCGGGAATATTTTGTCATTGTCGACCGCCTGGTAATTGTTTTAGACGATCGGTGATTCAAGATGCACAATTTCTAAACAGATTTAATGTTACTGGTATGGTGGTAGCGTGTTTACCTGTTGAAGCAGCTTTAAAATCAACACCTTTCTGTTTGTTCGATCAGACATGTGTCGATAAACTGTATTCAATTCTACGTGAAACAGCATTATTACGCGAGAACGTAAGTATCATTGCACTTGATAGGTCGTTACCAAGTCAGTATTCGTCAGAAACGAAAATAGAAGACATTGTTTACCAGCTGATGATAGAAAGTATCACTATGAATGCTTCGCACGAACAATACTATAACAATTGTCAACCGTCAATATGCTCTTATACGATTCAAAAGCATAACAACTTTGTTTATGTTTTCACTGTCGTTCTCGGTCTTGTTGGCGGTCTTTCGAAAGTTTTACAAGTGATTTTACCTCGCTTAGTTACATTATTTTATAAACTGATTAAACAGTTTTGTCATTGCAATCGGTGTCGAAACCAAATTCAACCGTCTTAATTTGCTTTTACTGTGATTCGATCGTTTCTGTTGTACGTAATTACATTGTCTGTTTTATTTTGCCAGCTTATATAATAAAATAATATGGTACTCAGATTGTATAGAAAGAACATTTTAGAAAATTTATTAAACATGCATTATATTGAACTCAAATTTTGATTTCATAAATGAGATAAGAAGACTTCTAATTCACTTTCATGTAAAAGAAAAAGAAAAATACTTAGTTTCTCATCCAGGTTGTGCACTTTGAATCAATTTAATAATACTAATTTTGTCAGTCGCCTTGAAATTAAATCGATTGTTACTGATAATAAGATTGAATATTAAGAGATCGACCTTGTTATCTAAACTGTAAAGTATAGAACTAGCAAAATTATAATCATTTTGAGAAGTGAGTTGAACTGATTGTAATGATGGATAAAAATCAATTTTACATACAACATCCCAACTTGACATTTGACTTCATACCATTCAATAAAATTCACCATTACGTTTTGATTGTACGAAATGCTGATATTTCAGATAAACTGTTTCGTAATATACCAAAACCTCCGTCCTTATCTGATAGTGCTTGATCTACAAGTTCATGTTTATAGGTACGATAAATACCACAACTGCACTACACGGTATATTACCAAATATTTTCTGACTAGTTGAATCATTTTCAATAGCTCCTAGTTTATATGTGCACTTCGCTGGTTTCAGCCGACTGAGGTGAAAATGTGAGTGCCCCGTTATGTGCGATGTAGACCGTAGCAGGAATTTTTCTCTTCGTTGTTCTACCATAATTTGAATGAATCAGATTCTGTGTGAAACTATACTGCTCCCGCAATGCATAAGAAAAACAGGGACAACAGTGTTCTCTAATTAAAAATAGGATAAAGCTACATTTTACTGCATCACGATGATCACTGCCAACGATGCCAGTTTCGATTTCGCCGTCCGTATATAAATTTCGGATCAGTTTGTACACGAAAAGAGTGGATTCATTGGCGGTAGATGACTACTCATGAGATTCTTTTCGTTATATTCCTAAATTTATAAAAATAAAAGACATTTTCGAATTCTTGTTCAAAAGAACTTTGATACGCTGTAACAAAATCTTAGAATAGTAAACCTTCTTTAGGGATCTATTAACTTTATAAGCTTTAGTGAAGATGGTGTATACATTGCAATTTCATATACCCTTACAATGTTTATTAATGTTGTAAATTTCCGACGCCCACACCATTCTTTCCTATGGGGGTACACTACACCCATAAACCTAAAATTGGTTTACCCCGCGACCATTTTGCTTCCTCGAGAGTTTCATAATTCAACGTTTTTTCTACAGTGTATCTATTGTTCCGAGGATTTTGGTTGAAGATATACGTGAATTTATGCTTAATGAATCAGTAACTCATTTTAACGCGTTTGATCTTATTGTTAAGTCGCAAATATCTGCTAGTAATGATAATAACGTGCGAGTTGTTGTTAAAAATGATGATTTTAGTGTAAACATTTGTAGACTACTATTTCTTCTTACTTCGAATCTGTATCTGTAAATGAAGTAATTGAAAAAATGATCTAATAATCATTTGATAATGATTCAACCATTCGTCAGTAACACTTATGATGAAGACGAAATATCTATTCTTGCTTTAAACGGTCAAAAAAGTCGCATGTAATAAGAAAAATTGTTCAGCCTAATGATTATTGTTCACAAGAGAAACACGATGGTACGCATATTCTTTTTGCTAGTCTTATTCAAAAATATATATGTACATGGATTGCTGAAGCATTAGCAGCTTGTTCCCAAATGCCGATCTATGCACGTGTTGATATTTCGCATAATTATATAACTGGTTATCGGTGTGTTTTTGAACTTGAACTCATTGAACCAGGTCTCGTTTTTCACAATGTATCTGATAATGGAATGGTTTTTGCAAATGCTATTAATGCAGCAAATGAATTAACATTCTTCGATTTATTTATAGATTTTATAAATAAATAAGACATTCATTCAGAACCCAAACAGACAAGAATCGCCAAAAACGTGTGGAAACGGTGTAAATACTTTTGCCTGCTGTGCATGTCATTAGTTGTTTTCGATTAGCAACTAGAAGCGTCACAAATAAGGATTTATGTAAACCTTTAAAGTTTCCATTACGCTGTTTTGTTTTTAAATCTCACTAATGTCTTCCAGATTCGTTATCTAAATAAAATAATGGAGAATTGTTTTATCTATTTTTTCTTGCCACGCATGTCAATCACATACGAAATATACATAGCAGCTTCTAAATAATATCTTTATATAGAAAGAAATCCATCCACATTTGTATCATGCGATATTTTACAAAATAATTATTTCGTATTATAGTCCAAACAGTTATTTTCAGTGAAATATAGGAGTGCCCCATTCTTATTACAGTCTCGAGAACGAAAACGCAAGGTGTGTTCTCATTCTGAGGAGTGAGCTAGGATGGCATTCCTAACAAGCAGGCAGACCAGACCTGTAAAAACCATGTCTAGCTTGCACCTCTGGTACAAATGTATCATTTTAGTTTTCACTACTGTTCTCCTCCGACATTAATGAGCTAAAGTGAAAGCACCACCCATTGTTTTGACTCTGATGTAATATATCATCAAAAAGTTCCTGAAAGTTTGGTAGTAGTTTTGTGAATATTTATTTCAAAATGTGTCTATTATAGTTTTATTAATTGAAATAATCACAAAAATAGTAGTTCGATGTTTCACCAACAAAATGCTGTGGCAATACCAGAAGCTTGACAGCATTTTACAAAAGCACCACTATCAATACCATTGTTATACCTTGTACACTTGAAAATTAGAAAATAAAATATGTTACCGGCAAAATATGTGCGAGAAAAGTGAATTCTTACTTGATGGTTTGGACCGGGATAGTTAACATTTACATTCCAACCTCGTTGTTTTGAACAACAATCTTCTGTGTTACCATTGGGTTGACCACGCCCGTCCTGACATTTACAGTTACGACCAGCAAATGCATCAAACAAGATAAGTGTTTGGACAAAATTTCAGTGTGCATATATAACTTACCTGGTTGCAAGCAAGGCAAGACTGCCCATGTAAACACCAGACGCAGGATAAACGCGTATCTCAAGATAACTGCGTCTGAATGCAAAACAGAATAATCTTTTAGCTGCATTCAGATGCGTGTGTTAACAGGATCGCGTCTACACATGGTCTTAACTCAAAAAGAAAAACGCAACCAGACGCGATGGATGTTTAAACCGTATCCAAACGCAACTACAACTGGTGGTAAACGCAATTGGACGCATCTTTGTAGAAAGTAGCGCTTGGCTGCGTTGACAAATATAACTGAAATACGTTTCGACGCGGCTTAACACATTTGAGATGCGTTTCCAATTCTCTAAAAATGCGTTTGCTTTTGGTAGCTTTGTCTAACAAGGGAACATATCCAGGTGTGTTCCGGGGATTTTAATGGAAATCATGTGGGTGTGTTGACCTAAGTATACCTATCTCAGGTGTGAAACAATTAGGTGCTCTTACTATCTTAGTAAAAAAAATATAGGCAAAACACTTTTCATAATATTAACACATATATATCGCTATACTATGTGTATTTCGAGATTTTTCAAATATTCTAGCGTATTTTACATCTGGTTCTATGTGTGTGTCGTCTATGTTTTCATTGCATAACCCTTCATTTCTATCTTAACTATATGTATTAGGTATCTCTGTATCTATACTCGCTTTTCCAAGCTTCTGTAATCACTAATTCTTTGTTCTTCTGATATCGATCGCTCTTGTATTCGTATGTTCGTTCGTTTTTCAGCCTATATATATATCACGTATGATTTTAATGAATAATACAGTGACGTTTACGACTTCTAAAGTTATTTACTACGACTTTTTCAAAATCAACATGTGAAATGTTAACAATTTTTTCGCATTTTTAACAATCTGGCGCGTCAGAAACATCCAGAACCTACTCAAGATGAACCATCGTCCAAAGATTATGAGCAAGCCGATCAATTGTTTTTGTTGTTTAATCAACTGTTAACTTCTGCAGAAATACTAGCCGATCATATTGTAACATTGGATTTTGATGAATATGACGATTGTAGTGCTGATTACCAGGAAGAAGATGACAATGCTGTTGCATTGAATGTTGATGACATAAAATATTCTTGTGATACAATGTGTGCCATTGTCGAGTTTTCAAAAACACACACCTTCCCTACATTAACAACTGCGTCGAATAAAGCAATATGTTAATGCCCAATGTACGAAAACACAGAAACTCCAACTTGTCGACAATTTTGTTTATACGGAATTTATTCGTGCTCGAGAATGCTGTGTACCAATACACGATTCTGATTCAAGGCGCTTGGCCATTAGAAAAGCACATCATTTAAATCTGGTCGGTTTTATGGCATCTTCTCACTGCATATTAGACTTCAAACGTCGGCATCACATTTCATCAAGAAAAGTCACAAAACTGGTAACCAAAAATCATCTGGAAGACCGAAATGAAATATTAAAATCCGCCGAACGTTTTGTCAAAACAGTAAAAAGTACTATTCAAGATTATGCTGAAGATCATATATTAAACAGCGACCAAAGCAGTTTTAAGTACGTTATTTATAGATAGAAAATAATCAAACAGAAAATAATTTCTAATATATTAGCCATGACAACCCATCAACACGGACGCTAGCAACAACCGATGAAAAAATAATTAAAGGCCACGTCAA
>CAJNOJ010000910.1:0-16415 GCA_905250025.1 Adineta ricciae | reverse complement strand
ATGTCATTCGATTATTGATTCATTGTGGAGTAAATGTTAATACATTTGCGTACATAGACGAACGTTTATATGTGAAGGCAGGTTTATTACATCTTGTCGCATCTAGGAATGATACTGATCTGACTCAATCTATTATCGAATTGCTTATTGCATCTGGCACACATACCGATTGTCTGGATGATCAGCGACGTTTACCAGAACAATGTGCAAAACATACTAAAATAAGACAATTGTTACATTCAAAACGATCAATGTCACTTAAATGTCAATGTACCCATTTAATTATCTCACAAGAAATTCAATATGAATCATATTTATCAGAAACTCTGAAGAAATTTATTCTTCTACATCAATTTTAAACTAGTGGATATGGGAACTTCCGAAAGACTAATCTAGATGAGTTAAAGATTTATTATAGTAAATATTATTGTTTTATTTCCCCTTAGGTTTATAAATTCAGTAGACTTTAATATTTATAATTTAATATTAATTTACAAAATTCTCGGTGAATCATGTCTTGATAGTTTTCATAAACTTTCTACCTATAACTTAGATGAGTGGGTGTAGATGTTCTCATTGCCTATATCCTCATGGGAGATAATTTAATTCGGAATCTGGCTTTGAAACCGGAACGAGCCGGAAAAATGTCGAACAGAGTCGGAGTCGGTAGAGACCGGAGCTGCCCATCTCTGCTTATGACTCGTATTACTCGAAAACCTTACAAATATCGCGAGTCTTGATTCAAGAATCTTATCTATCCGACTCATGAGAAGTTTTAGAGACTAACCGCTAATCATTCGTCGGCATCCCTCCGGTCGACCACTCACCGCTAGCCGTCGATACCTAATAAGTGTCTAATGTTATTTTCATATTATAAAGTACCTTGTTCTTGTTGAATCCGTCTCTAGCAAAGTTACCGAAATTTTTCACAACTTCGTGACCTACAGTATATCCTTTATCATCATTTTTAGTTGAATGAGTTGGTGATCTACATAGTTTTTTCTCGAAGCTCGAAAAGACGTTATATATATATCTTAGAAAAATTATGGGCACTATGCGACAGTCTTATAAATCACACTTTACAACTAATTTTTAAGAGAATCATCTAGTCGGTCGGTCACTCACGGCTAGATGTCCCCATACGTACTCATTTTACTATCTTAACTTCATTCGGACGAAGACGCATTCCGAAAATGAGCTCATTTCGGAAAATCAATTCATAATCAAAAACTTGGAAAATTTACATAGCTATATGATTCTGTCGAAAAGGTTTCAATCTTCTCTCCATCACGAGGAACCTTAAATAGCTGCCAGCTATGTTCGTGGAAAGCAACGATTAATTTCTGACCAAGAAATCTTAAAGCTCTATAAAAAAAAAATCAGAAAATTCGTCCTTGAAAATATTATTCTCCAAATCGACGACTAGCCGTTCCATGAACATTTTCACTCTTCCATTTAGTCTACAGCCACTTTTGAAACTAATCCATTCATTCCCTTCTATTCCTTCTTTAAAGTCACCCTTGTTGTGCTACTGTGACTGTTGAAGACAACACCTGACAAGCAAAACATTATTTTGAATGACTGGTATCAGATGATATTCGTATAGTATACCTGTTTATAAAAGTGTGTGATCTCATTAATATGCTGATGACTATGGAGATCCAGTGATCGGACGTCAGTCAGCTATTACATTTTGCTCTACATATTGCCGCTAAAAACATTATCGTCTAAAAAATTGATCCTGTGTCACAAAAAAAACGGGCGAGAAAGTGTTCATGAAAAAACTAACACCGAATTCGTGATCCTCGACCCCGATTACCCTTTCAGTCAACCCTTACTACTTTCAAGTATTGCTAGGTAATATTATAAGACAAAATGAACGAACGAACACACATCAACTCGTTTTTTCAGTGATATCAGCTCGACGCATTACCCTCTTTTCAGTAGAGGGAACAAATCTTATGATGTTCTCAGTCGATGGTCACGAATATTTGATGTTTTTATGGTCGAAAACATTCGAATCTTAGGTTTCTCGACTGATGGAGATGCGAAATACCTACGTGCTATGAGAAACTCAATGAGTTTCTTCGCAAATGACAAGACAATTTTTCTTAATCATCCAAATATCTTCAAAATCTCGTCATTGAAGGTATGTATGAACTACATCTCGCAATTCAGTCAAATCGATTAACTTGGTGTCGTTTCACTGTTTTTTGCACTGTTACGTAAACTGTCACGTTTATGAGATAATTTATTCTACTTTTAAAATATGTCGGTCAGCTGGAAATTTTGAATAATTTTGACTATACCTGTTGTTTAGACAAATTCCTGGTTCTTTCTTCGGCCTGAACAACTTTTTGTATGTTTCCAAGATGGAACCCATTTATGTGGTAATCCTCGCAATCGTCTTTTATCTCCGAATATACATTTGTTGATTGGCGATCAAGTTGCAAGTGTCGATCACTTACTTGTCTTGATAGAAAATCAATCAAAATTAGACCATGGACTTGTTGTATCGGATATTTACGTGAAGAACAAACAGAATTATACTTCTTGTGAAAAAATCTCCAATGATAATGTTCTTAATTCTCTAAAGCGAATTTCAACGTCGATGGCAACTCAAGTGTATGTACAAGTAGTGTTCAACCATCAACTCATATCAATCTTTGAATGAGCACACTTGTAAGGAGGTGATTTCCCATCTTTCATACAGAGTTTGTTCTCTCTTATGTGAGATTTTCTCATTATTTTTGACGTATTTGTCTTACTAATATTTGTTGATTAGATCATGCGATTTGTTCGATTAGCTTATGTTGAAAAAAAAACTTCGATAATTGATCGTTTGTTCACTGCGTGGGCTGCCATCTTTATCATTCGTATTTGGTATGCTTCTTTGGAAAAAAACAAGTGTTGGCAACATCCAGCAAACGCTTTCAACTCTATTGCCAACTGAATCGTTCGATTCGATTAACAAACGAGATTTGTTTAGTTCCATGTCAACTCTTTTGTCACTACAGCTGAACGCACATATAGTCTTACGTATTTGGTTGTACTCGTTGTGGAGAAACAAATCACAATGGACGCTTTGCAAATAGTATTTAACTCACAAGTCACAAGTGTGTGAAAGTTATTTTCGTTCGGCACGTTCTATGTCTAGAGTGTTTTCATTGGTAGTGAATTTCACTGTAATGGATTTTTTACATCAAGCATCCAAGCTTAGTACACTTCAAGAGATTAAATTTGCTGCTGCACCAAATCTTAACATGCTTGTATTTCCGAAACGCCATAAGTTGTAGATACGAACTACTCCATCATTCTCTACATTGACTACATCAACAATCACTGAAAAGATAATCGAAGATACAGTATACAGTGCCTACTTCGAGGCTAATCGATTTCTAGCGATTGCAAATTGTCAATTTTGGATCCATCAGATCGAATGATTTCATTTGACGAAGTAAACCGTCTTGCATTCGAGAGATTATCACGTTCACGTCAAAAAACGTCAAATACTCAATCATTTCAGTGGTCTAATATCAGTCAAGCATTACACAACGATGATGATGATAACGATGATAAAAACGAACACGATGCACGAATCAATTTAAACAGTCGATTTTCTGATAACAGTGATAATGATTATACTGACTCATTGGCAGGTTTCGATGACTCCGTTCCTGGTTTTATATCAAACGTTACAAATTCAGCAATACGCGGTGTGAGAATTAAACTGTACTCTTTGGTTCGTCTGAAAATCTTGCTGGATAACTATCTACGCATGATGTAGCTGTGAAGTAATCATTCTTTATTTACTTCATGAGGAAAGCTTAAATAAATCAAAGGCTATTGTTAGGATGAAAGTTGAAAATACGAAAAAACTGTGTTCGATTTAAATTAACAATAATGCTCGGTCTTTTTATTATAATTAACTAATTAATACCAAGGACAAATCAGTGAAGTGTCAGTTTTATAAGCTCAAATCCGTTTTGACAATAGATATGATTTTGAATTATGAGTGAAATTCAATCGAAATTAATATAAGCTGCAGGTAGTCGCTTACACCCGTCAAAATTCAGGAAAAAATTAACAGGTAATTTCTCAATGATATAGTGCTGATTTTACGGTGATTTGAAATTGGACTCAGTATTTCTTCAATAATTATGTCTTAAACTAGATTTAGTTTCATTACTCAGGTCCTTGAGAAATTGCTTTTGGATCATAAAATCGTGGCAACTCATATTGGATCATTCGAATTCATGAGGAATTATTTGAACTCTTGATGAATCAGTGGATTCCTTTTGAATCGTGAGAATCATTTCTACTCATTTTGACTCACATAGATCAAAATGAATCATAAACTCACAAAAGGTTGTTATCCCCTTGACTTATACGCATAATGCTTTGAAAAGGCCGGCGCATATTGAAAATATTATTGTTCCTGAATTCTCGGTAGTCGTGCCACCTGGAAGTAATGAACAATACTCTCAATCCATTTGTAGACGTCTTCATCCGAATTACTGTCAAAAAGTTTGACAAAATCTTTCATTTGCTGCAATGGATCCGTGTTAACAATCATCCGCATTTTCGCCATACTTGGAGTAGTTGTTAACAATTCGCTTCGATTTATTGAATTTGCAATCTGTCCATTTCTTCCCGTAATTTTGCCAATTCCGGCAACACTGATTCCATTTATTGTGCTGTCACCGGGATTGGTACTGGTGCACTATCATTTGCTGTTTCGTTATCTTCACTATTGTTTTTCATTCTGTGTCTCTGAGGTAATTGCGCTGCTAGTTCGTAAATTGTTTGTTGAATGTTCGTGGTACGCCGCGTTGAATAATTGTACGAGGTATGCATACACTCTCGTATGACACAAGTGTGCTACCAACAGAGTCCTTGTCTTGATCGATAAGTGAACAATCAATCGACCAGTACACTACTTAGAGTGCTTTCACTTGTCGCTTATCACGCTACTTTATTTGTGAAAACCTCGTGCATTTATACAGTCGAAAAAAGGAAAAAACAATAAGTCTGTGGAAATGTTCCATCTGAGATGGTTCATGTCCAGATCAACTCAATAGATGATCTACAGGGCATGTCCACGTAAAGTGACACTTCCCTGATTAAGTTTCGAAAAATTTTTTTTTCGATAACTCCGTTTCTAAATACTGTTTCAGATGTAGGTTTTAGCGCTGATTATGAATCTGACGTTCATTTTGTTCGTAGCCGACTTTTTTCTCCAAGAAAATATTTTTTAAGCTTTTTCAGAATCGTATTTTGAGTGTTCTCAGCACAAAATATCCTTAAAATATGTTCTTTTACATGCCACTCGATGCAGAATTTGATTCTCTACAAAATGACATATTAAGGTTTGGGTTTTGTAGCAAAAGGCGGTTCATGAGCTCCTTTGAAGTTCTCCACTTATTGCTTCTAATATGGGCTTCTACATGAATATACTCATTCCATTTCCCGGTATAAATCATCACAGTACCGAGTAGACTTACACTTTAAAAAATCACTTCATTCTAAGCATCCTAAGGGTCTGAAAAATGATCAGCAAAAAATTGTGTCACAACGTTACGTTTGGACAAGCCCATCTAAAGAAAGCCCAGTCATTTGTCTTTAGAATTATCTGGGTCATGTAAGAATCATTTGAATATTTTTCAAATAATTTTAAGTAAGGTTGGTGTTAAGCAAAAGTGGAGCAAATTTTTTTTCATTTTTTTTATGCGATATGATGCAGTCTGATGCATTGAATCCGAATATGTAGAATTTAGTGACATAGAAAGTCGTCTTCGAGGAGAAATCTTCAAAATACTACAAAAACTGAGGTTTTCGAAAAATGAAGATTTTCACTCGAAATTTGACAGTATGGCTTTGAAAAAATATGTTATACCTTTGGAAGTTTCTTCTCCTGGTTCAGCATCAAAAACTGATTCTAGGACACTACTTTTTAGCGGTTCGACTCATGTCTTTGTCATTGAGAAAAATCAGTTTTGTTAATATGAGGACAAATTGAATGCCTCTCATTAAAAATGCATCAACTCATTTTCTAGTAAAGATATATATTTTTCTTTCATCGTTCGACTTCCTAGATGCCCTAGATAGAATCTACGTATCCTTTTTCCTTAATCCACTTTCATTCCCCAAGAGTTCATCGTTTTTTCCACGTGTTCTATCGGAATTTTTTTTTCTTTGATTTTTAACACTATTTTCGCTTTAATTTCTTCTTTTTGAGCAACTTATATGTCTATAATGATAAAGATCTTTCTAATGGCTATTTCTTTTGAATACTTATTGAAATATCTTTAAGGTGAACGGACACCCTGAGTTTATTTTCGTTCGGTTTGGAGTTCTTTATGTGGCGCATCCTCTATTGGAATGATATGTGGTGGAAAATTCCACTTCACTATACGTCTATTTGGTAGCCCTTGATAAGTGTATTCGGCATGACAAGGTCGAAAATAAGTATTAGGGAGACAACTAGAAAATCACTGTCAAGTTTTTTGTATTCTATGGTCACAAAATCTTTCGGATCTCGTAACTTCACTCTTTCTGGTATGCCTCAAAAATCGAAAAGAAGATCTCAATCAACGGCAGCTATAAAAAGTCGTTGGGATAAGAAAAATGTTGATGAATTAGATGATGCTTTTGTTCTGGATATTTCCGACCTATCTGCATGACTCAAATGAAAATAATAAAGAAAAGAATTGTTCAAAGAACAAAATGACCGTTTTGGATATTGAAAACCTATTTGAGGCATTGCTGGAAGAGGCTTCCATTCGGCCGCTATATGTATTAGTTTATTTATCATTGGTGTATTTCGGGATACCTTGGCGAAATATTGATTTATTTCTGAAAGCGATCGGTGGACTTGCCGCGAATACTTGCAGCAGATGGGGTACAGATATAATCGAACAAGACTTAGAAGAATTTTTGCAAGACAACAGAGGTGGTAAACATGAAGAAAGCTTTTACGACACTTATCCTGAATTAGAAAATTTAGCCAAATTATATGCTTTGAACGGCTGTAAAAGAAAATTAGCATCTTTCACTTGTTCCGAGCTGGACAGCGGTGTAGATGATGAATATTATAAACTAACTGGAGAGGTAAGAAGTCTTTTATTTCTTCCATCTATTTATGTTTTTTTGCTGCATATAGACCAAAACCGCGAAAGAATTAATTCGATCAGAAAGAGGTTGCTGTCGAGACTTGAATCGTTGGGGGTGTAAATTCGACAAAAATACAGCGAAACCATGCTGGGCTGACCATGAAAGACCTGATGTCGTTGATGCGCGAACAAAATTCGTAAACAACTTTCTAACAAACCAGGATAAATATTATGGAGTTAAAGAAGGAAAAGATCCGCGTTGAAACATCCCAAAGAAAAGTCAAACTGTTCTGATATGTGTAGTTCTTTTTTCATAGCCTTAAAAGACAGATTTTTTTCTTTCTATAGTTCATGATGAATCGCGCTTCAGAAGTGGTGAACCAGCTGCTAAACGAGGGTTCGATTCCGACGATACTACCCCGTTTTTCAAGAAGGGCCGGGGACGATCGCTGATGGTGTCAGACTTTTGATTGCACATCCTGAAAATCGTTTCTTCCAGCTTTCTCAAGACGAATGGACAGCAGCTGTAAA
This sequence comes from Adineta ricciae, assembly GCA_905250025.1. Classification (NCBI taxonomy): domain Eukaryota; kingdom Metazoa; phylum Rotifera; class Eurotatoria; order Adinetida; family Adinetidae; genus Adineta; species Adineta ricciae. The sequence goes on along the minus strand of CAJNOJ010000910.1, from coordinate 8,772 downwards.
GAAACATCCGGAATTACTCGAAGATGATGGAATTCAATATATTGTACGATCAGCTTCTGGGTCGATTCAGGTGGGCTACGGTGGATATTTTGATAATGATGCGATCATTAATCAATTCATTTGTTTATTCAAAATGTTACCGTTCAAAAAAGCTTACGCAAAATCACAAGTTTCATGTCATTGTCGATAATGCTCACACGCATAGTGCTAAACAATATTCAGTTGAAGATTTTGGAATGAAGCCCGGAACTCGTTGTTCAACTGAGAAAATATTCTACAGAGATAAAAGTGGTAAACAACTTACTATTGACCGTTTTTTCACAACTGGTGCGAATAAAGGACAATCAAAAGGTTTACTTAACCTGGCAAAAAGAATTGGGCATCGATATTCCACCGAAAGTAAAATTAGAAGAACTAAAACGGCTACTTAATTTCCATGAAGCATTTAAGAACGTAAATATTCTATCGATGATGACCAGTTTTTATATTCAATCGACTAATCTATTGTTCTTATGTCTAGGTTTCAAAATTGGAAATACTTCCTAGTGACTATGGTATAACAATAACTTTCTCGCCGAAATTTCATTGCGAGTTGAATCTAATAGAAGGACTATCGGCGCATTTGAAGCAGTATATTAGACGTCGAACGGATCAAACCTTTCCTACAATGCTCAAGTTAATTAAAAAATCCGGAACGAATTTTATTGAGAAAAATGTTCCTCTTAAACTTATCACAAGATTCTGGCGTACTTTGATCGCATATGAACGTGGTGACTCATATTAAGATGTACTGAAAATGTATTTCAGTTCCATGTGCAAAGCTAACGTGATTTCACATCGTCAAATCACTAATACCAGGCTAGATGACTGATTTTGTTGTTTACCGTGTCTGTTCACCTTAAAGATATTTCAATAAGTATTCAAAAGAAATAGCCATTAGAAAGATCTTTATCATTATAGACNTGAATATACTCATTCCATTTCCCGGTATAAATCATCACAGAACCGAGTAGACTTACACTTTAAAAAATCACTTCATTCTAAGCATCCTAAGGGTCTGAAAAATGATCAGCAAAAAATTGTATCACAACGTTACGAAAAATGTCACAGCGTTACGTTTGTATTTCGTATTTTCTGTAAGAAATAAAACAGTGGAAGGAAAATCTTTTTTCGCAACACAAAGCTCTTTGAAAGCTCTACAAAACACTGCTTTGTTATGTTTGATTTGAATAGTATCTTATGAAAAAATTAACAACGAAAATGGTGTACTGCAAGGCCAGAGTCATTTTATGTCACGCTGTTACGCGACTCTAAAATGATAGCAGAAATACAAGAGCTCAACCAAAATCTTTGAATTTTTTATCATTGATAGAGTTTAACGGGCTGCATCCATGAGCGTTTGAACGAGATCCGTAACTTTTATAGTCTTCAAAAAAATCGAAAAATGTTTTGTCAAAATGTCACAACGTTCCGTTTGGACAAGCCCTACATAGGAATATACTAAGAACGAAAGAAACATATGTCAATGACGTCACGTTAGAATAACAAGAAAAAGAAAAGAAAGATCAGAAAAGAAAAGAAAAAAAGAAAACATAATTCGTTTCCTAGCACAGTAAAAGAATTAATTTCATTTTCAATGATGTTTTCCATTATTTTTATTTCATTTCTTTGTTTATTTTATCTTATATCTCTTTCAAAATTATCTTCATGTTCATCATTATTTAAAACATCACGAATGTTATTTGAAATGATTTTACTTAAATGTGATTGAAACCAATTACCTTGTACAGAAGAATTTCTTGGACCATTTACATTAACTTTATTTGCTTTCATCTCTGTTTTCATTTGTCTTAGTATGTTTTTATCAATTATTAATTGATAATTTTCGACTTGCATGAGAAAAGTCAAAAGAAGATCCAGAAATCTTTTCAGGCATAAGAAAGAAATTTCTACGATGGATAGGTAAATATATCGATTAGATTGCCTTTCGAATAAATATTTGTTTTTAGGTTTTCGAAAACAACTAGAATGGGAAATACAAGAAGAAAAAGGTAAGAAAATGTGTGAAAGATATTTACATACAATAGATGCATTATCATTGAAAACAAATCAATTAATTAATCAAATTAACCGAGTAAAAATTTTCATCTATAATTAGCGATATTTTCAAAGTTTTTCTTCTTTCAGATGTATTTCAATTAATGGACAATGATACATTTTATAAGAATGATTTTGTTTATGTTGTGAATTAAATCATTTGTTGTTGTATTTTTTAGAGCTTATATAAATCATTGCAGTAATATTGAGTAAAAAGTTGGAGATGTGCACACGTTTCAGAATGTATCGTTCTCTATCCCACACACCCTCATCTCCACTCTGGTATCCCACACGCACACAAAATACAAAGGAAAGACAAACCTATGTAGTGTAGGATAATGAGAAAAAACTATGCTTAAAAAATATCCAGGTATATCCAACTTATCTCCATGTGTACAGAGTTATACGGTTCGTTGATTCAGTTAAATAAATATTACTTGGAAAATACCAAGTAATTTTATATAAATATACGAAACAACTTGCTTTCTACATGCATAAAAACTAATTTAAATACATGTAAGTATTAATTTTAATCGTAAATATACATCTTCCCCTCACCTACCTTCAGCTTGGAATTATTATATTAACAGTAATTGTGTGATAAAGTTTAGACATTGGCTTTTGAAGTTTGGCATTTAAGAACCAATTGATAAAGAGCAGAAAAAATATGAAGACCGTACTTCTGGTTTTGATCATTGTTTCTGTCGTAAGTTGTCTGATATTGTACATTTGTATCATGATGTTTTTTGGTTTCAATCATTGATAATGTTGTTCTACATATTTTCACAGGTTAATTCAGCAGATGTCTGCGACAATAGGTTTAACGCATTTTTGAATTCATGGGCACAAAACATTAGCAGCGATGAATATATAAGATCCGTAGAAACAGAATTTCGCGATGATTATCAGACATTGGTCCATCAATGCTTTGCCAAAACCTCCGATGATCCGTAAGTATCTACTTCTAGAATGTGACGTAAGGTGCATAATAAAACGTGAACTTCTATAACGATGTTTCCGAGTAAAAACGTCCCTGTCCTTTGTCGAGGAACGTTTTGTGATTTGTAATTGTAAAGTTATTTCCCCTATGTTCTATACTGATTTTAACGTTGTTTTTAGCAATAAATGCGTCTTGTCCGACAATGAGTTAAATGGAGATGTTTACGGCGATGATGGACCACTCATGGGCTGCGGACAATGTCAAAAGATCGTTAAGCAACTACGCGCTAACTATTTGAAGATCAATTATACAACACGTAAATGTATCGATATAAACCTTTTCAATATCGTCAGCAGCCAACTCCAGTCGTGTACCCGCAATAAATTGAATGATTCCGACTTTATATTTACAAACCAGGTTCGTAATTGTTCTATACTTCCTTTATCTGTAAATTATTCGGTATAATCCTGTATTAGAATGAAAATGGTTGATATACAAAAGAATAAGATCATGTAGACATTCCTACAAATCACCGAAGAGTAATGATAACGGAGAAAGATATTCTTTGCGATGTATTTCCTTGATCCGTGCATAGGAGTAGCACTTTAATTTTAACTCTAAAGAAAAAGCTAAAGTTTAAAGTTGTTCAAAAACACTAAATAGAGCAGTTTAATACGACTTTAAACAACTTTAACTTTTTCTTTAAAGGTAAAGTGCCACCCCTGTCCATGCACTTTTATCACCATATATGACGCTTTTTGCGGTATTCGTAATCCAAGTGAATTGGATCAAAATAAGTTTAATTAATTTTTCCAACACTCGATGAAGCTGTTTAGGAGCTTTCCTTTGCGTCAACTCCAATGATTACTTCCAACTATAAAGATGGAAACTCGAGTTAATAAGAAAGCTTTTGGCTCGAAATTTTGACAACAAGTAGAAAGTATATATACTATAGACAAGATTAAGAGGACATACTATCAAGTTATGTTCTGAATAAAGATTCGTCTTTTTACTGTAATTTACCATTAGAAGCTCTGCTTCTATAATATAATCAACGTTTTTTATTTCTACATGAAATTTTATCCATACCAAGACATTCAACTGTAAAAATGTATCTAGATTGGTGCAAAATTTTTAAATCGAGTACATTACGGATATAATGTTCTCAAAGTACCTTTTTATAACACAATATCCGAGAAATAACATCTTATACTGATGGACTCATTTCTTAGAAATTCTCAGTCCAAAAATTCTTAAACTATGGAGATATACTCTTTAAGTTGAAATCTTGATATGGACAATATTTTATGTAAAAACTCAGAAATAATTTTATCATAGAAGTAGAACTGATATTGGAAAATTACAGCGCAAAGCAATATTTTAGTCCAAGTACTGCGTGAGTCTATATATTTCCCATTTATGACTAAGCCTGTACCAAACAGCTGTCTAACACTCCAGCAAGCTTCACCCTTAGAGTGAGAATAGAGCACTTCTCAAATGAACGAACTAGTTTTATATATTTTTTAAACTCTACTGTTGTCTAGTGAACGTCGACTGGGTGATCGTTTTCATTCAACAGAATTAAAAATTAATTGAACTAGAACTGGAATCATCTGATTATTTGATACTCTTTTCTAATATTGGCCAGAGAATTATTCATAAACACGAAGGCTACAAGGCCAAAAGTAGTTCAGTCTAGCAACTACGAGCAATCAAAATATTGATAAGTTTTATTCTGTTATTTGGAAAAAGACAACGAGAAGAAAAGATTGAGCTTCTTAGAACTATGTTGCAAGTTCGCAACTGAAACAGAAAAAGAAAAGCTTTTTTTGTCTCCTTGAAACATATTCGCATAAAATCGACCCAATGACCCTCACATCTTCGTGATTGTTATCTTTTCGTCGGGTTTTACTGTTTTTTAAATATTTTAAACGTTGTTTGTTAAGAAAGTTAGATCATTTAAAAAATCCTGTATAATCTCTTGTTTCATATTTTATGTTTTTCCATATTTTTAGGAATCGCTGGCACACAGTGTGCCGTTGGAAATCATCAAGTAACTCATATTATTTAGTTTCTTTATATAGATATTATTTTTATTTGTTCATGTTGTAAAGTATTGCAGAACAAGCAATGTCCAATCGTATCATGGCCAATTCAAGATTAGACGCTTGCAAAATAAGAAATCCTGAAAAGTGGGCGATGACCAACCTGTGTATGAAGAATGGACGTAGTGATATGTATCATACGCAATGCATAATCCAGAAGGCGAGCAAAATAAGCAAGTGCGTAAATACATCTTGTTGAAAAAATTCAGCGACTTTTCCGGTGAATCCACAAACTAGATTTCAAATTATTAATATTAGAGTGCTACAATGAGGTACGCATCTGTCAATTTTGTGTGTACAAAAAGTAGTTTATTGCTGAGTGCAAAGTTACATGAAATATTTGTGGTGAAAAATTATATTTGATAGAATCTTTCTTAAACTGCGATCGTAGATAAATCATCTGACACTCTTAGCTTCTACTACTGACGTGTTTAGTGTACCAACTAAATGCAATAAACGTTTCAAAGATGTAAAACAAGCCACTTGCAATTGTATAGCTGAAGTACGTGAAGATTGGCGCAATGAAATTATGAACATAAAATATAGTATCGTAAATGCATTGAAAGACCATAAATGCCCAACGGATATAGAACAGATGTAAGTAAATTTATGTTTAAACGATCTATGCATGTTTTATCTTGAAAAAAATCTGTTGATTTATTTAGTGGTAATTGGATTCGCCACTATAATTTAGTCAGCATGCAGTGTCTGGGAAAAGACTCACAAGCTGCGATTATGAAAACTATCACCACATGGTGCAATGAGAACATAAGCAAAGACAATTCAGGAATATCACAGGTTACATGCTAAAACAGATTTTTCTTTTAACGAATCTTAAAAAAGTTCAGCAAGTGTCGAAAAATGTTCTCCGGAAAAAATCAGAAAGTTACCCGAACCCTAAAAAGGTTCTGAATTTGTGTCAAAGCTCCTTTCATTTCAAAAGTTTAAGAAAACAACATGAAATTGGACAGAACTTTTTTGGAAAATTCGGGTAACATTCCTTTCTTTCAGAGTTCAAAAAGCATAGAAACACTTAATAAAACGAGTCAAATAATGCGCGAAACCTTTTCCATCCGATACACAGGAAAACTTTTAAAGTTTTCTAAGCGTTTTATGCTTTTGAACACTTTTCGATACCTACCAAACTTTCCTTTTGGGATTCAGTAAAGAATCAAATTTTTTAGGAAGTTACAATTGTTTTCCGATTCCTACGATATTTCCTTGATCCTTTGGGATATAGTGCCGCCACCTTCTGTTCCAACAACTGTTCTTACTAACAGGTACAAGACTTCGTTTCAATGTTGTCATTTCTTTTACTTTTTGCACAATGATCCTGCCTTTTTTTGTTCTTTTTCTGGTTTTTCGGTCGAAGCTATGAGGCCTACTATAGCAGTTAAGAAGAATTTATTCCTATAAAATAAAGAGCTTAAAAGTAAATTTTTGTGTCATTTATCGGCGGGCGTACATGTCAAGGCAAATATGAAATTCTTCGTATATAAAGATCAGTAGTTTCTTGAGGGTGTGAGGGTGTGGGTGAGTTTATAGAAAAATAGATTCAAAGCATCATACGACATCTTGAGGGCGTGAAAAGAGCTACCAAGACACGTGTTTCGACCCGGTTGAGTGTGTGAGATATAACTATCATAATTGATTTCGAACCTGTTGAATTTCATTCTCAAATGGTAAAAAACTTCAAAAAGATCAAAAAACATTATTTCAAAAACAAAATAATGTCAATCAATCAATTCCAAGCGAAATACCCTGTTATAAAGCAGAACCAGTCGTTCAAATATCTAAGAGATACCCAGAATAACTAATTCTACTCTATAATGGTACTTTATCTCAAGTAGAGTGAGATATAACTACCATAATCGATTTCGAACTTGTTGGAGTTCATTTTCAAATGGCTCAACTCTATATCTTGATTCTTATCATTATTTCAATGCAAAAACATTAAAATAACAACGTATAATCAAAATCTATAGATTAGGTGCTTTGATATACTTAAAATTCACACATTGAAATAAATGAAATATATGAATTTGTCTTGTTGAATTAAAAACAAGTTAATCGAGATAAGTAAGATATAAACTAATTTACTCATATGATGCCTTATAGCGTTTACCGGGAAATTCTATATATCTTGGGTACCAACTGATTTCCCGGAGATTGAATCTGTTGATCGGACAAAGTGAACAGTCTGAGCAGCTTTAATTCTCATATAGGGCATAATGGGGCATAATGGGGCATAATGGACATAATCAGGCATAATGGGGCATAATGGGGCATAATGGGCATAATGGGGCATAATGGGGCATAATGGGCATAATGGGGCATAATGGACATAATGGGGCATAATGGGGTTATTAGCATCTTGAGGGTGCGGGGTGGGTGTCAGTGGGGATCTCCCTTAGTGAGGGTGCGGGGTGGATGTCAGTAGGGATCTCTCTTAGTGAGGGTGCGGGGTGGATGTCAGTAGGGATCTCTCTTAGTGAGGGTGCGGGTGGGTATCGATGCCATTTACGCCCATTATGCCTGATTATGCCCCATTATGTCCATTATGCCTCATTATGTCCTATTATGCCTGATTATGCCCATTATGCCCTATTATGCCCCAATATGCCCCATTATGCCTGATTATGCCCATTATGCCCTATTATGCCTGATTATGCCCATTATGCCCTAATATGCCTGATTATGCCCATTATGCCTGATTATGCCCATTATGCCCGATTATGCCTGATTATGTCCCTTTCTGGAAAGTCCCTAATGAGCATTAGGTCTATGTCGGCTGTTGTGCACTTTTATATTGGGTATTATAGACTTAAGTTAGAATTTCCCAATTTCCCGGAAAACGCTATAACGCATCAAATCAATTTACTAATCTGGAGGGTGTGTGCAAAATAATAACTACCACTATCCGAATTATGAATCTTATTCAAAGGAATCAATCATTAGGTAGTATAAGATCTGCATGGTGAGATAATTAGCTATTAGAAAGATTCTAAAAGCTAAACTTTCAAAATAAGTTGAAAGCAAAGCTTCCAAATCAATCTTCAAGTTTAATTACCCTAAATGGCAGATAGAAATTACTGAGGGTGTGATATAGATAGAGAATGCTACGACCATAGTTTCGAACTTTCTCGGGGGTCTGTTTCATCAGGTAGCGTTAATTATCTTTGGATAGAACTTTAATGCGAGCATCGAAAGTTCAAAATATGAACCTCCAAACAGTTAGAATTAAAAGTTATTTCAAAACAAAGTGATCTATTTTTCATAAGGGTGTAATATACTTGAAGAGCATACCACGCCCGGTTTTGTCCTTGCTCAACGGACTCCTCAGGTGGCTTAAGCAGAGGTGCAGAATCTGCCGTAAAAATAAAAAATTTCCACCTACGAAAATAAAATCGATCAAAAATTTCCCCTCTTTATCGAAGTACAAGTCCTCTTTGTTAGTATATACATATGTTGAAGTTCAACGTGAGATTCAGACCGATTTAAAATCCGCTTAGGCGAGAGTGGAATTCCACATTGGACTAGTCCAAACTCGAATTACTACTATTTTACAGTGTACAACTCAGTTTACTTCACAAATTGATATGTCCCATAGGTAAGAGTAAGAGGATGAGT
>CAJNOJ010000909.1:0-12822 GCA_905250025.1 Adineta ricciae | reverse complement strand
TATGTAATATTTACATTGCCTTATATCTTTGATGTTCCTTCTATGATCACAACTGAAACTCTGCATACTCAATTTAATCATCGTGATGATCGTATAAATTGTTTGATGCCAATGTTGATGACGGGAGTATCAAGGTTAGCAGTACTGATGTGGAAAAATGAACGTGTAAAACAACCGTTCTTGAACATGTTAAATTCAATAACTCGACGAAGTAAACATAGTCATCTTCCGGTTTTGAAGCGTCTCTTATGATTATATTGCTTTTAGAAAAAGCGATTAGTATCAAAGCATGTGGCCCATACCAGTTGGAAAAAGTGAATAAGAACATGTTCCAGTTCGATACAGTTGAAATGAAAAGATTTGAGGAGGGTCAAGCAGGTAAGATTGAATTCGAGGAGAAACGATGATTCAATTGATATCTTGTGTTTTAGCCGTTGAGTATGTTGATGCAACGATGACTTGGCTGAGTTGGATATCACAAATACGTGTATTGAATATAGACAATGAACTGTTGTTTCAACTCACCAATCATCATTTTCGTATAGATCAGTTATTGTCGATAGAAATTCTTATTATTCGTCAAATAGCTCATTCTGTCGGTAATGATTCGTTAAGTATTGTTAATCGTCTTGGTAAATCATCGTCGTTACACACCATAAATATAAAAAAGTATCAACTGAATGCTGAATTAACAATGAACGATCTGTTCTTGGTTGTATCTAAAATGCACCATGACCTGTCTGCATTGAAAATGTTGACAATCGACTTCGACAAAGATGCTACGTTTGGTGTTGAAATAATGGATAGCTTGACGGCTGTGCAGAAGGAAAACTGTCGTCTAGAATATTTTCATGCGACGAACTCTTATGTTGAATTATGGTTTAGTGCCTAAATCGAACTTAACTCGTTGTATGATTGTCAAGTTAAATAAAAAATCGGTTAACACAGTATCTCTATGACTAAAATGTGCAAGATAATGAATCTGCTCGTGTTATCGTAACAGAGAGTTAGGCAAAGTAATTGTTCTCTTTTTTTGTATTATTAACAAGGTTTGGTTTGTGCAAAATGCTTGAGAGAAGAACTGCAAGAGTGTCAGCGGCATGATCCTTGAAAATCTCTTTCCAGATTTTGGAAATAAAACAAAAAAAAACTATTTGCTTCATAAGACCCTATTCAGTCCGATTCGCATGAATTTAGAAACACAGAAACTGATTCGGAAAGAGTATTGACAACGGCCAAGTCTATTTTTTGATCGTTATTGAAATAGCCGGAAGCGACTGAAGACGGATTGATGCCAACGGACATGTTACCACGCAACTGAAATGCTCCTAAGCCATCACCATGATATATACTAATAATATTTTCGATATAACTTGTCACGCCTAGGTCTAACAACGTATCATTATTAAAATCTCGGGATATTATGTAAGTCGGGTTGTCAGGTGTTGGAAATGAGTTTCGAAGAGTAAAATTTCCATTTTTACTGCCCATCAATACGCTGAGCGTATTATTGCCTTGATTAGTAATGGCGATATCGATACTTCCATCTCGATTGAAATCGCCTGATGCGATCGAAGATGGATTGGTACCAACAGGATAGATTTCATTCGAACGGAACGTTCCATTTCCATTACCAAAAAGTACACTAAAAGTACCGTCATCTCGATTGGTGACAATGATATCAAGTATCGGGTCATCGTTGAAATTATCCAGGACCATAGAGGATGGCCTTTTACCGACAGGATACGAATTTTGAAGTTGAAAAACTCCGTTCTGATTACCAAACAAGATGCTGACTGTATCACTACCTTCATTAGCTACGATTAAATCTGGATTATCATCATTATTCAAATCTTTTGTTACAACGACGATAGGCTGTCGGCCGGTTTGATATTTTCTTTGAGGTTGGAATGTTCCATCTCCATTTCCTGTCAATAAACTTATCGTACTGTCTCCTTGATTGACGACGGCCAGATCAAGTCGCGAGTCGTTGTCGAAATAAAGCGATGTTAAAGCGAAGGGCAGTGAACCGGTTGTTGAAATGATCTGATTTCGAAAAGTTCCGTTATCATTTTTAAGTAATAAGCTAACAGTATTATCACCATTGTTCACCACTGCCAAATCACATTTGAAATCATTGTTGAAATCAGCTGCTTTAATTGAAGTTGGATGGATACCAACTGTATATGTGCGTTCCATTTGAAAGGTGCCATTTTTATCATTAATCAAAATACTGATGGTATTGTCATCATGATTGCTGATAGCGAGATCCGGATTCGAATCATTATCAAAATCACATGCAACGATAAAGCTGGGTGATCGGCCAACGTGATAGATTGCATTTTTGTCAAAACTTCCACTTCCATTACCGAACAGAATGTGAGCGGTGCTATCATGATGATTAGCTATCGCTAGGTCAATATAACCGTCCTTGTTGAAATCGTTTGATACAATGGAAGACGGTCCACGGCCAGTTTGAAATACTTTCTGAGATTCAAAAGTTCCATCTGAATTTCCGAGGAGAATACTGACAGTATCGCTGTTATAGTTGGTCACGGCTAAATCAAGACGTTGATCATTGTTAAAATAACCTGATGCGATTGAAGAAGGAGTTTGTCCAACTTTTAAGGTTATTACGGTTCTAAAATAGTCACGCTCATAATTAGGCAATACGCTTATAGTATTGTCACCTTGGTTGACAACAGCGAGATCCAGCCTTGTGTCACTATTGAAGTCACCTGCAATTGCTGCTACAGGCTGCTTGCCAGTGTCAAATGTCAGCTGATTATCAAATAGACCTTCTTTGTTCGCTAGTAATAATTTAATTTCATTGTCACCATTATTAACGACGATAAGATCTCGTATATTATCACCATTAAAATCATCTGATATGATAGACATTGGTTTCGTACCAGCAGGATAGGTTAGAACCGTCGGAAAGTTTCCACCACCAGTACCGAGCAGAACACTGACGGTATTATCGCCGTAGCTAGCTACTGCTAGATCGAGTAGGCTGTCATTGTTAAAATCGGCTGCTGCTACAGATCGTGGCTGATATCCAGCTGAAAATCTTGGTTGCATAAGGAGACTTCCATTACCATCGGAAAGCAGGATATCGAGAGTATTCGAGCTAAGACTAGCTACTACCACATCTGCCGTTGCGCCACGATCGATATAACCCGACGCTATAGACACTGGAGAGTTGCCCACGGTGTAAGTATTTGAGAGTAGAAAACTTCCATTGCCGAATCCGAGCAATAGACGAACACAATTCTCACCAAAGTTAACTACTACAAGATCTTGTTTTTGATCATTATTAAAATCTTGGGATGTTACCGACGCCGGTGCGGAACCGACGAGAAGTTTCGGAAGTTGTTGAAATGTACGATTTCCAGTACCGAGAAATACCGTGATACTATTGTCGTTATAATTCGTGACGACTAAGTCACGCTTTGAGTCATTGTTAAAGTCATTCGCTGTCACTGCAGTTGGCAGACCACTTATTGGATAAACTCTCTGGTCCGAAAATCCTCCTGTCTTATTGCCAAACAAGACACTGATACTAGAATCCTTATAATTACATACTGCTAAATCTACATATCCATCCTTGTCGAGATCATCCGAGATTATTGCATAGGGACCCGCGCCAACAGGATAGGTTATTTCTGTATTGAATTCTCCATCGCCCATGCCTGTCAAAATACTAACGGTATTATTGTTATAATTAACTACCGCAAGATCCGTGCGAGCGTCCTGATTGAAATCAGCAGATACGATGGATTGTGGATTAGTGCCAACTGAGTAAAGCCGTTGAGTTTCAAAACGTCCGAATGCATTGCCGAGCAAGATGCTGACGCTATTATCACCAGCATTTGTGACCGCTAAATCCATCATACTATCATTATTAAAATCGCTTATCGCTACGGATGATGGCCTGTAGCCAGTTGGATAAGCAAATTGAGATGGAAACGAACCGCTTCCATCGCCGAGCATGACACTGACTGTATTATCTCCATCATTGACGACGATGAGATCCAGTTTCCGATCTTGATTTACATCTTGTAAAGCAACACAGATGGGTCGTTGTCGAGTCGGAAGAACGAACAGACCTTGAAAAGCACCTTCGCCATTACCAAACATAACAGCCACTTCATTATCCTGCTGAGCAGCTACTGCAAGATCAAGGTGCTGATCATTATTGAAATCACCCAATACTGTTGACACTGGTGTGTTGCCAGTTTTATAGGACTTTGCATCCGATGCATACGCTTTGGAGCAGAGTTTCTCTAAAAAGATACATAACAGACTCTTTTTCCATCGTACACTCTAATTCTATATCTTTACTCTCTGAGGTTGACCCTCTGTTAGCAAGCTTGGATCCCAAAACAGCACCAGTAATGACGGCACCAAATAATAGAAGAACTAAGATGCCGAGCGGAGTCATTAATCTCTTTTTAGTGTACCATGACGGTTCAGGCTTCGGAAAGATTTCTGCACCTAAATATCGAGAGCAAAGGTTAAATAAGTGGAGTTAGCTTCAAACTACCTTCGAACGGTGGAGCAAGCAATGGTTCGTCCGGTACAATCTGTCTCAAATGAATTATATGAAGTTCAGGTGCTGGACAAAGTTGTGATTGAACTATCATTCGAGTTCCCGGTAAGAGAAGGACTTCATCTTCGTAGTCAAAATGTGAATGTGCACGTATTATTCGTCCATTGATAGCTTCAACGGAAAACAGCGTTCGTTCGCCAGCATCGCCTAAGTACATACTATTTTCGAGCACCGTCAATGAGTTTGTACATGACGAGAAATTCCACCAAGTCACTGGCGTACCAGGTGGAAACTCGGTGCTGATATCCTTTGCTACTCCCCTCCAAATGGTGCACTGTGGAACACATGGGATTTTGACCAAAGCTGTCAATAATAGTTTCATATATTTTAAATATGGTCGCAGATGTTCAGGAGAATCGCTTCTTAGTGCATGATTAAGCATTCCATAGAGACTTTTATGCGGCGGTTGCCATTCTAGAGTGTACAAGCGAATAGCAGCACTCTCGTTAATTGTCAGCCTATCAGCCGGTGCGTTTGGTGTTTCATCAAGTGCTCGTTTAGCATATGCGGGTAAATTGTAGATGAGATGATTTAACGGAGCACACGCGTCGACAAGTGGTAATAATGGTTCATTGGCATACTCGACGATTGGATTTGTTCTCTCTTTGAATTCAACAAGAATTTCTGATATCGATAAAGGAGAGTCATCATTTTGACTTTCTACCACTCGATAATTTTTTCTCACTAAGTCGACTGGTACTGCCACACTGTCTGTTCTGTTTGGGATCGGATGCAATTTGCTACATACATTTTTTGAGTCAAACGTTATTGGAACACCACCATCTTGATGTGTAATTCCAACTAATTCAATTGTATCGCTACCACGTTTTTTCTGCATTTTTTTCTTATCTTTACAGTAACTTGCTAAATCTGAAATCATAGAAAATATTGAGAAGAAGGATTTTGTATAATATAAAAAACTTGCAAGACGTCATAGTCACGAAAACGTATTTAAACGAACAGCGTTGAAAGAGAATCGATAAATATAACTATTGACGTATATGGATAATGCAACTTTCTTCCCTCGTAGCTTTTTTACTTGATGACGCTTCACTCATTATCGTCATTCTACCATAACGTGTGGGCTTCAGCAAACGACCAGATAAAGAACCAGTGAGAAGCAGCTTTATTTCATCCTTATAATCAATGCAAAGAAACAAAACACGTGCAGATAATAACTTATTTAGATTTATTGATAAACGGAGCATGTTGAATTTTTTTTACTGTTCGATCGAACTTTACTGAAGCTTAATCTTTTCATCTGCAAGAAATAATCTGTAGATAAATCAATCTACGTATAAGACAAATGAAAATAAAGATAAAGCACTTCATAAAAAAAACATCATGACGATATTTCCGTTGCTACTCGTTGCAATTGTCTTACAAGTCGATATACATGCGTTAGAATGTCCTCCAAAAAGATCATCAATTCAGCGTCTTTTAGATGAAGCTTTCATTCCCGGAGCTGCGTTGATAGTGGTCAATTCGACTAATATTATTTATGAACAAGGCATTGGTTATCATACACCTCCAATATTCACCAATCGGCGGCCTATCGATCCTTCAACGTCAATTTTTCTCTTAGCATCAATTTCCAAAACATTTGTCGGGGTCGCAGCGATGCAAATGGTTGAATCCAGCCGTTTGAAGCTTGACATAGACATTAATCAGTACCTTCCATCGGAAATGAGAGTTATTCATCCACATTATCCAAATAAAACAATCACCATGCGAAATTTACTTTCACATTCTTCTGGTATAAGACAAAATATCGAAGAGGAATACAAACTTTACGTTCCAGGCGATGATTTTGCAAAGAGAAATCTTGGTGATGTGATAAAGATGTATCTAAGCCATGAAACAAGTTGGCTGCCTGTGCCACCAGGTAATTTAACATATTACTCAAATATAGGCACGGGTTTAGCTGCACATATAATCGAGCGTTTAGCGGGTATATCTTTTGAAGAATATGTTCGAGAGAAAATCTTAGAACCATTGGATATTGATATAAACAATGCGGGTTATCGATTAAGCATATTTGAAAATAACCAAATCAACCTTGTTGAACATTATATCTATAATGCATCTTGGTTCGACTCGTTCCAACAAATGACACAAAGTTATAACTTCTCTCGAGTAAGTCTCGAAGGGAAATTACTGAACATCAGATAGAGAGTTGGATTTCCAGGTCGAGAATTCATCCGATTGGTTCCAGGCTCCACCGTTTAGTTTTACTATTTATCCAGCTGGTATGTTACGTATGTCGGCACGTTCACTTAGTCAATTTCTTCGATCATTTCTGAATAATTTTCGCACTATCCTGCATCAGCCTCATTCAATTCATGAAATGCTTTCGATTTCTCCTCAGATGAGCTACGTGAACATGTCCGATGTGGAATTCAGTCTCGGATGGTATTGGCAAACATTTCGTGGACGCCGTTTTATTGGACATGATGGCTCGTTGCCTGGCGTGCGAACGTCAATGATGGCTAACGAAAAACGAAATTTAGGAGTGATCATTTTAACAAATGGAGATATTATTCAAAATGATCACCATGCTGAGAAAGTCAAAGCTACAATCGTTGATTTGATGATGGATTTATACGACTGTTACGAGCCAAAGATAAGTATTGCTTTTCATCCACACGTGTATGTCATTTACATCTGGTGGATGCTCATCATCCTTTGCTTTCTCAAATAAATTCTGTCCATTTGGCGATCAGTGCGACTATTTGAAAATATAAAATACCGTTTCCCTTGCACCGATGCAAAGGATGCGAATGAATCATCTTGGAATTTTTTTCTCAAATGGTTCGCAAGTAACAGCATACATGTAAAATTCGAAGAGACTATTCGAGTATTAAACTTTCACTTCGAGTTTTCAACTTTTAACTAATTGGCTATTAAATATCCACTAAGTAAACGATAATTATTAAATGACTAACTCATTATCAATTATTAGCTAACTGATTACGACGGTGGGTGAGGGTGTGGGTGTTGGGTAGCAGTGTAAAACTTGAAAACTCGAAGCTTCGAGTTCTAGATTTATAGGTGTTAGAATTCGAAGGAAGTTTTAATACTCGAATCGAGTTAACGATTTCTACAATACTCATTCAAAAACGGTCTAAACTTTGAGGGTGTGGGGTGTGGGTGAGGGTGAGGGTGAGGGTGTGGGTGAGGGTGTGGGGTTAGGGTGTGGGTGTGGGGTAGCAGTGTAAAAACTAGAATACTCCATAACTCGAAGCTTCGAGTTCTAGATTGATAGGTGTTAGAATTCGAAGGAAATTTTAATACTCGAATCGAGTTAACGATTTCTACACTACTCAGTAATAGCACACATAATGTTGACACAAGCTGTGAATGAGTTCTCGACAGGTTACTTTTAACTGTGATAGAACGAGAAAAATGTTTTAACCAATTATTATCTCGAACTCTCAGCTTGTGTTCGTCTAATAAATACAATCAGACGAAAAACATTTTGCCATACACATCAACATAAAAACACTCTCATGCAAGAAGAAGCATTTACATCATAAGAAATTCGTCACAAGCACTAATTTATATCATTGGAAAACATTAGCAGTGTTCAATGGCTGAAATTCTTCTGACTGCGGGAGAGATTAGTGACATTCTTGAGAGTGACGACGAAATAAATTCTATTAAAAGTGAAATAGCGACGATCCTGCGACTGCACGATTATGACAATAAACAAGACATTGTTACTCACCTTCTTATCAACGGTCGACAAGGTCTACTCGATTACAAAGACGACATCATACCCACAATATTCAATACACAATTCAATACCCCCGACGCACAACTCATTCTAGCTCTCAAAACCTATGTGCGTCGACTGTGGCAAACTCAGTACGAGTCATCCTGCCACTGGCTCATCGCATTCATCCAAAACTACCACGACAACAAAGATCCTCAACTCTACGATCGCATTCTCACTCGAACAGCTGAATATGGCAATAGATTCCTGAAGGACTGTCCAATGTTATCAATCGTGCTGCAGTTTGTCTTGGAATCGATCGATGATGAATGTTTGCTGAACACGAACACGTTCGATGAAGTGTGGTGTACGATGACGAGCGAAGGATTGACATCACTGGCGAAATACTCGAAGTATATGAAGGAGGAAGTGATGAGTGAAGAGTTGGACAAGCGTGGATCGACATTGTTTCGTGCATTGCGTGAGTACTATCGTCCACGGTTAGATTCACTGTTAAGAGATCATGGAATGAATGGTGAAGAAGTAGATGAGAATGTGGCATTGGACTTTCTTAGTGAAGATGGTGTGGAGAAAGGAATGGAGAATATTCGACAGTCGATGGTAAAATCATCATCAGATGTTGTCGCAGAAAAAGGAGATGTTGTACTAGTAAACACAGATTCGCCACTAGACAAAATTGAAAGTAAGTGCGATTTAAAAAAAGAGTTGGAAGCTTTGTTTACCCTGCTAAATCATTTCTTTTCAGTTGACCAAATGATTAAAGTCAGTTTCATGCAAACCGGTGAAATTATTAATATTCCTATTTCCTTGGTGGACACTGTAGAAGATGTCATCAAATATATCTGTGAAAAAAGCGCATGCGGCGGTGTAAATGATTACAATGATTATCATCTTACTGTCGTCTTGGTTAATGGTGAAACAAATCTAGATAATGATAAGAAATTAACAGAGATCGGTGTTTTTACAGATGAAAATCTTGGATTTAAATTATATTCAAACACTCCAACCAAAGAACAGCTAATTACTATTGCAATGGTAGAAGCAAGTGGAAGTGCTAATGATACTTCCGATATTCCAACACGTCTTCAAAGTAAATTTCAATTTCTGTGATTGCACAATGAGTGAGGTCATAATCCCGTTACACCCGGTATTCACCCAAAAGCAAACAATTCACTGCGTCATCATACGCAGCTGAATCAGTGTATCCAACACGATACCCAAATAGATCTGTATCCTGGAAAGCTGAGGAATCTGAGTGGATTTGGTGTACCAGCCACCACTCTCACACCCACATCTTCACCCACACACTCACCCTCACCCACACCCACACCCTCACCCTCACCCACACCATCACCCTCACCCTCACACCCTCACCCTGGATAGAACGGGCTGGTATCGATACCGGTGGTCGTTCGTTGATGAGTAGCAGGGTATCGTGACGTTTGGCTGTCGATACCCGGTGTAATGCTAATATGACATCTATGTGCGTAATTACGCGAAAACTACTTTCTAGCCCTTGATTTAGACGAACTGACACCCAACGATAATAAAGCAAAAGCTTTCAATACATCAGAAGTCAGCTCAACATCTAAAAGCTTGAAAACATTCAGCTCTGTTCCATTAGAAAAAGAGCAATTAGCTAACATATATCATCAAATACAAAACAGATTTCGCGAAGTTACCGCACAGATGACTCGTGATCCAATGTTACGTCACAATATCACAGAAACGTTGAACGAAATAAATCTTCTCGTCTGCGGCGCACCCCGAGTCGGAAAAAGTGCTCTCATCAATGCCATATGCCAACAAGAAGGAGCTAAAACACATCCTGGATTGCACTCCTGCACAAACATGATTTCGCCTTATTTTTTGAAAGGCAGTTGCGAAATCGGCGGCGATAAAGTTAATTACCAGTATAACATTTGGGACACGCGCGGATTCGAAAAATGGGATGAGAAGACTCTCGTCGCTAATTTAGATCACATTCAAGAAAAACCGAAATCTGACACACTATGTATGATCTACTGTGCATCACCCGGTTCCTTTGCCAATCTTCAACAACTCAAATGTTTATTAGATGAATGCAACAAACGGCACATTTTCTGCGCACTTGTATGTACAAATAAATGGAATGGACGGAAAACACAACGGGATGCCGTCATGGAAGATTTCACACGGATCCTGACGGGCTTTCACGAGAAAACTCGAGAAGAGGATGGCGTGATTTATTTCGGAAATGTAGGTTTGTGTACAAGTGTCAACAGCGTGGCTTTTATCCATGAAGATACGGGTAAAGAATATGAACAATCGGGTATTAATGAACTTATACTTGGAATAATGGAATCAATTGACAAAGACAAAGCCGCTAAATGGTGCGCGATTGTATTACAAAATAAACCATTTTGGACAAAAATCATGGATTGTTCCAAGCGATTGAAAAGATTCCTTACATTCCCATTCGGGTGACAAAAAACGAATAAAGACGATTGCAAAATGTTTGATGTAGATTTTACCTTTGTGAGAAAGGTAAAAATCATCAATACATGAAACAATAGCGAACTCTTTGTTTTCTTTCATTGTTTTTATTACTTTTTTGACTAAATTCTTCTTTCAGCTTCTATAATCATTCAAAGACGACCTCATGAGTTTTTCACTATTTCAGAAGACGAAAATTGATCTCACGAGTAAAAATCATTTTCGAATGGCAACACTCTCCTCTCAAGTTATTTCTGATAACAATAATGTTGAGAATGAAATAGCGACTATTCTACGACTGCACGATTATGACAATAAACAAGACATTGTTACTCACCTTCTCATCAACGGTCGACAAGGTCTACTCGATTACAAAGACGACATCATACCCAAAATATTCAATACACAATTCAATACTCCCGACGCACAACTCATTCTAGCTCTCAAAACCTATGTGCGTCGACTGTGGCAAACTCAGTACGAGTCATCCTGCCACTGGCTCATCGCATTCATCCAAAACTACCACGACAACAAAGATCCTCAACTCTACGATCGCATTCTTACTCGAACAGCTGAATATGGCAAGAGATTCATGAAGGACTGTCCGATATTATCGATCGTGTTGCAGTTCGTGTTGGAATCGATGGACGAGGAATGCATACTGAGCACGAACACGTTCGATGAAGCGTGGGAAACAGTGACGAGCGAAGGAATGAAGTCACTGGCAAAGTATTCGAAGTATGTGAAAGAGGAAGTGATGAGTGAAGAGTTGGACAAGAATCAGTCGACATTGTTTCGTGCATTGCGTGAGTACTATCGTCCACGGTTAGGTTCAATGTTGAGAGATCATGGGATGAATGGTGAAGAAGTAGATGAGAATATGGCATTGGACTTTCTTAGCGAAGATGGTGTAGAGAAAGGAATGGAGAATATTCGACAGTCGATGGTAAAATCATCATCAGATGTTGTCGCAGAAAAAGAAGATGTTGTACTAGTAAACACAGATTCACCAGCAGAAAAATTATGGAAACTTGAGGGTGAGTGTGATGACATTGATAGTCCATAGAAAGCCAGTATTTTTATAGTTCGAAGAATAACGGTAGCGACGACAATCAAAGTTTACGTTAAGAAAACGGGTGAACTTTTTGATGTTCCCATGTCTGTAGTATCCACAGTGGAAGATGTGATCAAATATGTCTGCGAAAACAGTGTCTGCCATGACACGATGGATTACAATGATTACTACCTTGTTTCACCGGAAGACGATACAGTGCTGGAGAATGAGCAAAAAGTCGATGAAATACTTGTTCATTCGAGAGACACTCTTGAATTCAAATTATGTATGAAAGCATCAAAAAGACAACAAATAATGAATCTTGCATTAATGAAATGCAATGAACGCGTTAAGGCCAACACAGTTGCCGATTCGAAGGACAAAGAAGTAAGACTTATCCATATTATTATAGGGTTTTGACATAATGTGTTTATACAGATTACCGAGCCAGTTGAACCACAACAAAACAGATTGAATATGGATGCTGATAAGACAGAAGAAGCTGTTGCAACCAATGTATCAGCGAAATCAGACATGTTTCGGTCAAATTCGCCTCCTGAAAATACAACAGACACACCGTCGAATATCTCCAGATCTGTATCTTTCACAGGTTCAAGTGCCAGCCTGTCGCAAAAACAAGATTTAGCTTATAGTTACTATGAATTACAAAAAAGAATCCACGATATTACTGAAAGATTGATTCACGATCCAACTTTACGTGAGAAAGCCTCAGAAAAGTTAAACGACATCAATATTGTTGTCTGTGGTGCACCCCGCGTTGGAAAGAGTGCTCTCATCAATGCCATATGTCACCAGGAACTAGCTGGAACCCATCCCGGTCTCCATGCTTGTACAAAGACCATGTCATCCTACCATTTAGCTGGCAGTATAGATATTGGTGACGAACAAGCTAACTATCAATATACCTTTTGGGATACACCCGGA
>CAJNOJ010000908.1:0-16497 GCA_905250025.1 Adineta ricciae | reverse complement strand
GGATTAGGACATCTGCCCGGATAGCAGAAGGTGTGGGTTCGAGTCCCACGAAGGTCACTTTTTCTCGATTCCTCTCTCTTTCGTTCTCTTTCGCTGATGTCCCTATAGTTTGAGCTAACAAAATAGTTGAATAAAATTAAGCGACTAGATCAGATCTTTATTCGAAGCAGTTTCTACATGGAAAAATATTCACGTCGCATCAGGATTATGAAAAAAAGTTTGGTCGTTGCTCCAGAATATTCTGGATAGATCTGACGAATAGAATATCGTTCAAAGTACGAGGATCAAGAGAAGAACGACGTTTTGTGACTACTAAGCCTGCAGCAGAGAAAGATCTTTCGACAGCTGCCGATGTAACAGGAATAGAGAAGAGGCGACGTGCGATGAGTGATAAACATGGAAACTTGCTCTCATTGTCCTTCCAAAATGACAATGGATTGGGTTGCTTGTAAATATCATCGATACTCATCCGTAAATATTTGTCTAATTCATCATTCTTCGATGCTGACACTGAGATTATGTCATTTTCACTGTCAATATTAACGTCATCCGGGTCAGCAAACTGATCTTCCATCGACTTGTGCTTCTTCTTTGCTGGCTCGGACAGAAATGTTTGATCATGATAATCGACACCAAGTATATCATCAATTTGTTGCCGAATAAATGAATGCGCCATAGTTTTCCACTGAGCCGAAGCAAATGTTAATTTTCGATATAATGGATGAAGGACTGCCGCAGCTAGATGTTTTTCATCAAAAGAAAACATTGATTTCAGAAGTTGGAACAGACGTTTCCGAAAAAACTCTGTGCCTATAATCGGAAAAATGATGAAGATCTTATATGGTTCAAAGAATAGCAAGTATTCACCTTCGTGTCGATCATTCAGTGTGATTGATTCACCCTCTTTGTCTACGTCTGTCCCATTCAAGTGATGTTCCAATTTATTCATAGCAATGTACGCCATGTGCAATGACGGGCGATTGCCGGTTTGGACTAACAAGGAAACATCTCTGAAAACCGATAAAAGGCAAATCAAATCCTTCAGTCCATCAACATTTATTTTATTAAGCTTGATCGATTGTCTACTGTTTGTTGATTTAGCCAGGATTGATCTGAGATAGTCAATGGGCGACTCAATCGATTCGAGTAAGTTTGACATGGATAACCATCGAACTACCGTGACTTGTTTCAACGCAACGCCACCAGCATCTTGAATTGGTTTATTCAAACCTGTCTAAAGAAAATACTCAATCAAGACGAAACAACTTGTCTCTCGATGTTGTTGCCTTACCAATTTCACGTATTTCACTAATTGTTTACAGGTGGTGATGATATCCAATAATTCTCTAGCCTTGGGTGATAATTCCACCACGGATGTGTTGGCTGCGACGTATTTTGATGGAGACGGTGCAATCGTTTCATCTTCCGATGAGGAAGATTTCGATGAACTCTGGATATCCATTTTTGACCTCTTGTCTTTCGACGAGGGCGTTGCGGCTCGAATTGCTCTCTTTCTTTCTTGCTGATAAAATCCCTTTTTCAAAACGTTGTTGATTCGATGTGCAAAGCATAGTATCACTGGTTGCCCTACCACATAAAGTGTCCTTCTCAGAGACGAAGACGCATTTGATCGACTTACCTTTCAGAGCCTTCAGTATATTCGGACCTCGATCACACGTAAACACTATTTTCTTCTTATCCATGAATGGTAATAATCCATACAAATCCAATTGACAACGAATAGCCTGAAAATTTTGTTCATGGTAACCACGTTCAAGTTGGATTGGCCTACATACTTTCAGAACACTATCACCAGTTTTATCAGCCTCATTATATTCGCAGCAACACAGATCCACAGAGAATAATTCATGATTTTTGTTGACAAAAACCGCGATTAAACCAAGATAGTTGATCTTTCTGTGCTTGTCGCTCCACAGATCAGGGCAGATGCACAAACAGCCAGCGGACGCTTGTTCAATCAAGACTGATCGTAAGAGAATGCGGTATTCTTCAGCCAGTCGATGGATGTTAGCAGATATTGTCGTGGGAGCAGCTAAAAGATCTACACCGTCGATTTTTCCCGAGTATTTTTTACCTGAAAAGTATTTAATAACTTTTTATTCATTGAAGATGAATCCAGTCCAACCTACCAATCTCTATCACCGTCTGTAAGACATTTCTCAGTCCTGGATCGTGCGTGATATTGAATGGGCGCATTGATGAGCAAATCCATTTGGTCAGTTCATCTCGCATTTTCGTGAAATCTTCCTTCGCCAACGTCACCGAACTTGTACTTTTCGATTTCATTAATTTTTCTATGGGTTCTTCCTGATAAGTTTCTGATGCTGACGATACTTTCGGACAATTATGGCGTAACAAATGCTTTGTACTGCCGCTTCCATCAGATTGAAACGTGTATGTGGATTTACACTGGAAACAGCTAGTGAAACCGATAATTCGACTATATGTACCATCTTCGATCAAACGTGCTGGGAATCCGAACATAGACCAAGCTGCTGACTTCGCCTTCTTTTGGTTATTTTCAACGATAATGAATTCTTTTCGACTGTCTTTTCGTTTCAACAGATGCTCAAGCGATGTTGTTGTGAAAGCTTGATCCTTCAGTGTATTAGCTGGAGAAGTATCGATTGGCATGACAGAGGACAAATCAGCTTCTGCCATTTGTGGTATGAACGACAAGCGATAACGAAAATAGTGCCGCAAGAATGGTGCTAGTACTGATAGAATCGAAGGCAAAGAAAGAAAAACTAGCACATCAAATTGCTATTGGTTAAGATTCCAACCAGATATAATACTGAAAAACTTCCTCAACGTGTAGCGACATCCATAGATAACTCTGTTTTCTAAGCTAACGATATCGCTGATCCTTTTAACGAGATCTTATTTGAAGATAAAAACCTATCAGGCCAGGCGGCCTGCCATTTTCGTCTGACCTGCCTGGCCTGCCTGTTACAGGCCAGGCTTTAAAAACGTGGCCTGTGCCTGTCACAGACAGGCAGGCCCAGGCAGGCAGCAGGCTTCGTGGCCTGCTGAGGGCTCTGATCCACATCATTCATCCAATTATCTTCAAAGTATTCCAATAACTGATCCATTGATTGATCAGGTAGATTATCAGCATCTTTGTGTATTTCTTCGAAGCTGCTTTTCGCATGTTCTTTTGGCATCAAAGCCAATGCCATCAACTTTCGACAAAGACCACGAAATGTTTCATCGTCCACATATTGTTGTTGCATTCCGAGAGATTGAATTTGTCGATAAATCGCCTGGGTGAAGTGGTAAAAACATCCCATATGTTTCGAACATGGAAACTGAAAATAAATAGATTAATAATCAAGATCTTTGTCGAGGAGTGCAGCAAATACTCACTTCCGATTTCAACACAGAGAGTAGAGCAGGTTCAAAATCAGTTATTATCAAGTTAGGTGAGAAAGATTTGCCACGTTCAGCTGCGATTTCTTTCAGTTTCATAAGAATCTGTTTATATGTAATCGACTTTCTATTAACCATTAAGCCAAATACACATGGTAAACCTAGAAAAGAATAAAAAATTGCTCGAAAAGACTTCCGTTTCACTTACATGTATCAAAATTGAGCGCGTGAATAATATAAATTTGACAGAAATTAGGCGGCGTTTTGCTAAATGTACCATCCATGAATACTGTGGGTGAGTTGAACAATAAATCAAGTTGATCATCACTTCCAAACAGCAAAATACGTTCACGTCTGACAGGCGATTCATCATATAACAAAAATCATTTGCCATCGATTGTTGATTTATATATGTCAGGAATAGTGAATAAACAGGATTGTGGTAATGTTGGAGATGCTTTCCGGCGAGCTTTAGCAATACCTTGATCTATAAACAAATTGCCAAATCATTTTTTGATAAGAATTTCGAAAAAACTTACAGATTTCAGTGTTAGTTGGAAAGATAGCCAAAGCCGATCGGGTCATGGTTGCTTTTGCAATCTCTTCGTCATAAATTGTCCCAACCGACGTCACTTCGTTGAAAGCACGTTCTTTTATCTTTTGGCGAACTTTTCTCATTTCAATTTGTTCAGGATTTGGTGCATGAGTATGAGCGTCTGTGTCACCACCAGAATATTTGTCGTTTAACGTAGTGTGAACGTACACTCCACAACCTTTCACAACACATACCCAATACTTTGTCTGTCCAGATATCTTGTTACATTTGTATACATAATTATTCATTACCAGCAACGGTTGGTTTTTGTTGGAAGTGATAAATGATAAATTGTTGATAATTTTTTTGGATGTGTTGTTGGTCGCAGGCATAATGATTGTGTACGTGATTTATAGTATCAATAAATTTTCCATTCACTTCGTTTATGTTATATATCTTTTCTTTTCTTGTGCTTTGTTCACATTTGTATAGGGTGCTGTCTTATACATATTGGTTGATGGAGTTTTCCAATACTATATCATCAAAATTGTATTTCGAGATATTCGTTATTCAGTGACATCTCCGTTCAACATTTTCAAACCTTTTTCTCTACTGTTTCATTTGAACTATCTCAGTACCCATACTATTAAAATTTCGATATTTTTATACTTCGACGTTTTACACTTCGATATTTTATCTTTCGACATTTTTACATTTCGACCTTTTGCATGTCGATATTTTTACATTTCGACATTTTTCGTTCGCCATTTTTACACTTCGGCATTTTTACTTTCAACCTTAGTTGGGAGAATCGAGGGAACAACGAATTTTTTCAAAATTTTCACAAGAGTTGTTTCTTTTTCATAAAATTATTCAAATTTCATTTTCAAATCAAAACAAAAAAGATTTATTCAAAGAATATTTATTTTATCAAATCGAATTATTCGATCATTTCCAAAATCTGAAACATAAACATTTCCTTCCAAATCAAATGATAAACCTGCAGGATAATTCAATTGATTTAATTTACTTCCTCTTCCATTTCCACCAACAAGAATTTCACCTTCTCGATCTCCTTCATTCCATCGCATTATTCGATGATTCCAACAATCTACCACATAGGTTTGATTGAATTCATCAACAAATAATTCTTGAGGTCCATTCAATTGATTAAGATTATTTCCTTCACCATTTCCACCAGCAACAATAATTCCTTCTCGAGCATCTTTCAACCATTTCATTACACGATGATTCGAAGAATCTGAAATATAAATTGATTGATCTTTATCAACAAACATGTAAGAAGGAGAGTTTAATTGATTTAGTTGATTTCCTTCTTCATTTCCACCAGCCACTAAAATTCCTTGTGGATTTTCTTTAATCTTTTCTAAATTCCATTTTCTCACTTCATTCTCCTCAATATCAGAAACATAAAGAAATCCATATTGATCGATTGTTAAACCATAACAAGAAATATTTTCAATAAGAATTTCTTGTATTTGATTTCTTGACCATCTCACTACTCGTTTATTTCCATAATCAGTAATGATAATTGAATTATTCTTTTCATCAATAATCATATCTGTTGGACTATTCAATTGATCTAATCTATTTCCCCCAGCAATAATATTTCCTTGTGTTTCATTAAATTTCCATTCAATAATACGATAATTTCCATAATCAGCAATGAAAATAGTTTTATTTTGATCAACAAAGATTTTCGTAGGACAATAAAGTTGATTTGATCGATTTCCGCTTTTATTTCCTCCAGCAACAATCTTTCCTATTTGTTGAAATTTTGTTTCTAAAGAAAGAAAGAAAGAAAACAAATAAGTTTCGTTTTTCAAAGAAAATGATTAAATAAAACTTTGATATTGAATAGAAAAAAGAAAAGTGTTATTATGAAATAAATGATTAATGAACGGAAATAATTTCGAGAAATAAAAATTTGAATAAATCATCTTTAAATAAATTCTTGTGTTGATCTACGAAGCGACGGAATCGGGTTTTTCCGTACGGATTTGTTTTTTCTTTTACTAGAAATAGTTTTTAAACACATATACAGAACAAGACACAACTCAATAGCATTTCAGAGTATTACGATTTGTTTATCAAAAGCTGATGTCAGAGGTGGGACGCAAGTACATGTACTTGTACTTTTTGTACTTTTCAAGTACAACGTAGAAATACTTGTACTTACCTCAAAGTATTTGTACTTCTACTTGTATTTCAGCCTGAGAACTGATAAAGCAAGTAACGCTCGTCGAGAGCGACTCGCTTTGCCCTCGACTGAATTTTTTGAAAATAAACGTCATGTAGTGGAGTATTCTTTTACGATGCTTTTTATATTGAGCGATTGTAGATGATATTCGCATACAAAATAAGGTTAGATTACAACTGACAATATGGATTACACGAGACGCAACTCAGTTTGATGAGGATGAATGTAAAACTTCTTTACCTGTTACTACACATATTTAGAAATCTAACAACACTTGTCGATTCAGACTCTCTTAGTCTTTCATAGATTTCCTCGTCACTCCGCGCTTTTCATGAGAAGTTTTCAAAAAACGTATCAAACAATTCATCTCCCAGTCGGTCATCGGCGTCCCTTCGGTCCGCCACTCCCGACAGCTCAATATAGTGAATTCCGTATACATTCTATTTAAAGGACATGCATCTTTCTCACCGGACACCACGAACAATTAAGCTACTTCAGTACAATCACCTATAATGAAAGTTTTCAGTTGGAAACTGCCTTTCATTTACCAGGTATTATGAGAGAAAATTTGAGCTGGTTCTCATCTGTAGTCTCATATAGATAAATTATCCAAGATATTCAATTACTGATTCGCTGATTCATCCATTCTAGATCTCCAATTTATCAGCTTATGTGAACGATCAGTTTTGTAGTTCACTATAGTTATCCATCGGTTTCGTCGATTTCCTAGTTTTTTTATTCGTTAAGTCTCTGTCAATGTTTATCCTTGATTCAAGCACAAACACATTCTACACATACTATTTGTTGTCATATGACCCTCCTTATAGTCGAGGGAAAAATGGACCAATAGGATTTCAAGATCTATTTGACTATTTTTTTCGCTCTTTTCAAGGAGAATCCCTTGGTTACATGTGCCGATTATATGGTTATCGACTATAAGCTTTCATTCTACTGTAGGTAGCCAAGGATCTTCCCTTCCAAATAGTGAAGAAACAGCTCTCCGAGCTCGGATTGGTCAAAAAATGCGCCAATAGGATTTCAGGACCTATTTTCTTCACTATTTTCAGAGGAAAATCCTTAGTTACCTATACTAGAATGAGAGATCATAGTCGATAGGCATATGATCGGCACAGTAAACCAAGGGATTTTCCTTGAAAATATTGAAGAAACAGCTCTCTGAGCTCGGATTGGGCGAAAAATGGACCAATGGGATTTCAAGATCTATTTGGCTATTTTCTTCGCTCTTGTCAAGAAAAAACCCTTGGTTACCTGTACCGACTATGTGGTAACCGAATACGTTCTTTCATTCTAGTATAGGTAACTAAGGATTTTCCTCTGATAATAGTGAAGAAGAATAGACCCTGAAATCCTATTGGTAAAAAAATGGACCAGTAAGATTTCAGGCCCTGTTTTCTTCGTTTTATTCAAGAACAATCCCTTAGTTAGTTGTACCGACCATATGGTTATTGACTCCAATCTCTCATTCTAGTATACGTAACCAACAATTTTCCTCTGAAAATAGTGAAGGAGAGAGGTCCTGGCATCCGATTGGCGCATTTTTTGACCAATCCGAGCTCGGAGAGCTTTTTCTTCACTATTTGGAGGGGAACACCCCTGGCTACCTATAGTAGAATGAAAGCTCATAGTCGATAACTATATGATGGTTACAGGTAACCAAGGGATTCTCCTTGAAAAGAGCGAAAAAAATAGTCAAATAGATCTTGAAATCCTAGTGGTCCATTTTGTTATCAGTTCTCAGGCTGAAATACAAGTAGAAGTACAAGTACTGTACTTGATGTACTTGTACTTGTTTTCCCTGTGGTACAAGTACATGTACTTGCGTCCCACCTCTGTTTCAGATGTTACATTTGTAACGTATCATTGTGTATGTAAGTTTATTTTCAGCATAGTTTAGATATGTTCACAAAAACAGCAATAGATACTCATACCAAAAGTTAAATAGAAAATGAGATATTTTGATGAGATATCAATACAATCAGGATGATTAAATCAAAAAACAAATCAAGAAGACACGATAGGCAATACCTGATACAATGAGAGAGAAAAAACAATTACTACAATAATTAAATATAATGAAGGAGCTAAAGAAAAGGAGCATGTATGGAAAAACTCTTTAGCCAGTTTTTATGAAAAAAAACTTTTTTTGTAAAAAAATTGATCCTTTAAAAATTTTAAAAAAGCTAAGATCAGATTTAGATACCCCCACCTCAAAAACTGTTTCGTCAAATTTTGCAAAAAAAAATTTTTTTCCAAAAAAATGGTTCTTTGCCTGAAAAAAATTCTTTTTTTGCAAAAAGTTTAAAAAACTAACGTCAGATTCGAAGTCTCCGGATCAAAATACCTCTGGAACTATGTTTTCTCAAAAATCGATTTTCGACGTTTTTTTGACCCTGCGGACACACAAGCAAGCAAGCAGACAATTAATGTTTACTGGACTCTTCACTACGAGAAAGAGAACATGAGCATGTATGTATAACAAGATCTAAATCTATTCCTATTTCTTAATATCTATTTATTTTATAAGTCATACATGACTGTTGAATGTCCATTTATATTATAATTATAGCTAGGCATCTCATGCTTTTTCCGAGTATCCAACAATCCTTCTCTCACCCACTAAGGATATGCTGATGGATTTTTATGGAGCGTACTATTGTCGCATCCCTAGGTTCTTATCTAGCGCATTTTCAGGGTATGCATAAGTCCTCAAGTTTCATACTAAAGGGATACCCATAGATCGTCATGGGACGTTTTTGGAGAATAGACACGTAGTCGTTGAATTACATTTTGTTTCGAAATTCGTAATTTAAATTTCAGGGTGGTAAATAATATCACGTAGGGAGAACAACAGAACGGCAAAGAACCACCTTGTTGTGTGAGTCATGGTCATTACCATTTTTCTTTCGTTTCCATAGAAAAATGCTCGTTTTCAATGTTTGAAAACTTATGAAAAATGATTTTTAATGTGTTTTTGAAAGAAAACTTCGTTGTTTTTAAAAGTTTGATAGACGAAAGTTNAGAGGAGAGTAAGACTATGATCTCCAGTCGGAGTATGATGAATTTTATACGAAATGAAAGCTCGTGAAAAATGGAGTTTAGCGATACTAAATAGTAAGACTTTCAAGAACTTTCGTCTATCAAACTTTTAAAAACAACGAAGTTTTCTTTCAAAAACACATTAAAAATCATTTTTCATAAGTTTTCAAACATTGAAAACGAGCATTTTTCTATGGAAACGAAAGAAAAATGGTAATGACCATGACTCACACAACAAGGTGGTTCTTTGCCGTTCTGTTGTTCTCTCTACGTGATATTAGTTATTTAAAAGAATTTTTCGTTCTCCGTCTTTCTCAAAGTTATAATCGACACAAATCTCAGTGTTTTTTGTGTACTCAAACAGTGAGTACACTACTAGAATCGGTCAGTGTGTCCGGCCGTCCGTTTATCCGATAACTTTCCAAAGATGTGAGCAGTTGACTAGAAATTTTCTTCCACAGGTTCGTCTCATCAATATCTCGGTCGAGTTCGAAGATGAGAAGGATCGGCCAAGAGATGGCTGAGATATCGTAAAAACTCTGAAAAATGACCCCATGGGTCCTGAGGGGGAGTACGGGAATTTTCAAAAAACAACTTTTTTCGCCACATATATAGCTATAACCAGTTTTCCAACAGCAAACAAGTCGTGGAATAATTCTCCATAAAGAAACTTTTACGTCTTAATACCATATACTATGGGAATACCCTTAGGTCCTCAAGTCCTATATAGTGGGGGTAGTCTTAGGTCCTCAAGTCCTATACTATCAGGTTGCCGTTAGACTATGAAGGCGTTTAATACGACTGTTCTCTGTGAACTTTCTGTGATATACTATGACAGTAATCAGGGCTTGTTGTAGGCTTTAACGTGTAGATGGTTTGGGTTCTCGACTGTTAAACGGTGAGAGCATTGTTTAGTTTTGCAAGGAATCCCTCCTGCAATGGTGAAGTTTTGTCGAGACTAGCGTTGTTGGAATATTTCGTTTGGGTTCTTAAGAATCGGCAGCGGGGACTTATCTGTTGTGGCTCATTGTATAATCGTGATATGACAGTTAGAGTGCTCTCTAGCTTTAGTGTCATACACTTTTTAGAGTACACATAACGTTCGGATAAAATCCGAAGTTTCCGCATTTATTCATTTTTTATTTCAAATGGCTGATGCTTATGATATCGAACAACAAACAGTGATTGACAGAATTAAATGTGCATTACTTTCCGAGAAGCTCGCGATGCTGGTGCAACATTTCTAAATAGGCAATGGATTGACGACAAAATTCATCGTACGACTCGATTTGTTACAGAATGGTGAAGAAAATCATGTGACCAATGTTTTGCTGATTATTCAAATGTTGATCCTAAACTCAAGTTAACGATAGCTGTTCAGGACATTATTCGTGAAGCAAGTGATCGCTATACTGACTATTGATTGTACTCAATAAATAATAAGAAAATAAACTATTTTATAACATAGTGTAGACCGAACTTTTTTGATAAACTGATTTTATAAAATTTTATGTCGGTAAAAATCGTAACCTTTGATAAATCAATAGACGAAAGTTCTTGAAAGTCTTACTATTTAGTATCACTAAGCACCATTTTTCACGAGATTTCATTTCGTATAAAATTCATCATATCTCCGACTCAAGATCATTGTGTTACCCCCTAGAATAATATTATTTACCACCCTGTTGAATTGTTTCTACCTCGAAAGATGCTAGACTAGGTCGTATTATCACTGAAACAGAAAACTAATTCTTTGTTCCACAGTCAAGGGTAAAGTGAGTCGCGATGATGATCTACTTGTTATCAATAATATTACCTGATGTGTTTATTGGTGCTGTAGATATACTACTTTGTTGTTTTGTTGTTAAAACAATCGTTGTTGGAATGACAATTATGCCAATGATTATAATAATACTAATACAGATCCACAATATTATTTTCTTAGTAAGAATTTCACGTCTAAAAACACAATTTTCTCTCCGTCAAATTTTTGCTATAAAAGAAAATATACAAATGTAGAAATGATGTTGCATTTGATTGATTTGGATTCGAGGACATGATTAGAAATATATGAAGAATCTAAATGTAATGAAAATACAATTGACAGACGTTTCTTTTTTTCTTTTGATGAAATACAACTCAATCGTGTTTTATATATTTATGAAAAAAAGAAAGAGATTTTTATATTTGTTATTTTCATAGTTCTCCTTCTGTCACATTAAAATAAAATCATGATGAACATTTTCTAGAAAAATCATAAACTAGAGATTGAATTTCTGATGTAAAATGATAATAATTTAATATTATTTTCTCTTAACATTTACAGATGTTCTTGTTTTATTTTTCTATTAAAATAATTTCTTAACGATCTTCATGTAAATTTTGTTTTATTTCGATAAAAAACAAAACATTTCAGACGGCCGATAAAATCATAGATGAAAGAGAGAGAGAACGAATCTCACATAAGACTAAAGAACACAAAAGAAAAAAAGTTAACGGTAACATTTCAAATAAAATATAAATCTAACCATCTGTTATAACGATATATAATGTACAGAACTTCTCAACTATGATGACATACTCGAGATAAAAATTTCTCAACATGCTTTGTAAAAGAATATCGAAGAAAATCTACCGCTTTTTGGCAATGGCCATGATGAAAAGACATCTCTTCACGAGTACAGTCATTGAAATGTGCAGGCGGTGGTAAATTACGATTTTGTGGTTGATATCGTGAAAGTGAAATAGATTTGATTTTTTTGGCAGCAATTAGAGCGTCATACGTGTCGATTTCTCTTGCGTAGAAAAGGTAAAATATTGACGTTCCTTTTTTTGTTGGTACGCGTCTGAAATAATCAAAACCTAATTCTTGTCGAAATTTTCCCGACATGTCAGAATTTAATAGATTTGTATCGTGTAATTGGTACATAACAAGTCGATTTTCCATATTTCCAAAGCAGAGATATCCTGTAAACTAGAAGGAAATATTTACATTAATATATTCTGAATTCAATTAGCAAATAGTAAATAAATTGATGAATACAGTGAACATGTATAGAAATCTGCGACGACTGAGCGCCAAATTAGATGAGATACCATTTACAGTGATTAAAAAACTTCCTATAAGTATAACTCTGTTACATAATTATAAAAGTATTTTCTCGATGATATAGATACATTGGTTGAATCTCCAATTGACAGACTTCAATTCAAGTGTGTTTACGGTAAGTAGCAAAACTTATGTGCTAAACTAAACTTCGATTTTATTAGAATATTTTGCTAAATGACACTAAGAGTCAATACAAACTTGTCTATTCTGTTTTTCTATGTTTAACTCTCTACTAGTTCAGATAACATAGAAGTTGAGCAGTCATCACAAATAATAGAACTTTCGTCGAACTGACTTGAAAATACAACTGAAGTGAATGATTGATACTTGACCGAGTCTTGAGTTTAATAACAACTTGAACTAAGCGCAAAATAAGTAATTTTGTACTTCATTAAAACTCTCTTGATGCTCGCTGATAAACTTGCAGACATTTAAACACTTTCACTATTCTCGATCATGTCACAACGTGAAAATCATTGATGATCATGGAAAAATATTAGCAGTCTAGCTCAACTATGCTCACGTAAGAAATATACTCTCATAGCTATTGTATATGTGGAATACTAGAGAGCATTTATGTTGGCTGATTCTTCTGAATTATAATACTCCACTGATTCAACTGACTGATCATATCGTTACATTAACAATATACATACTAAACTTAAGGAATGCGTATGAAGAATTGAAATAAACAACATTGACTACATCTCGAATAACTGTTTTTCTCAAAACTATCTATACAAAACAGCAACTATCTTCTAAATTGCTTTCGATTATTACAATGACGATACCAGTGCTATTCGATAATACTCAATAAATGACTGAATTATGAAAATTATTTCCTTTGACGGATCATTTTTCCATAACGGATCATTTTTCCACAACGGATCATTTTTCTATAGAAGATTATTTCGCCTAGAATAGAAAACAATCTTAGCAAATAGAATAACACATACATGAGTATTTTCGAAAGAATTAATTCGTTCAAGGATATTGGCACAACCGAAGAAAATCAAAATGGTGAATATTTAGTTGAGAAGATCGAAGTGGTGATGATCGAAGCGAATGAAAGTATACCAGCTCATGCTTGCCTTTAAATAGATGGACAGATGAGCCTTTTTCTCTATCACTCTCTTTTTCTATTTCATCTCTCTCTCTCTTCCTTTCTCTTTCTCTTCTCTTCTCTTCTCTTTCCGATTCGATATTGTCCAATCACTTTTTCCGACCAATCCAGAAATACTTTCTGAGTCTTTTGTTTTCTATCATATTTGTTACTGTAATTAATGCAAATTATCTTAAAAGCAATCTCTGGATCAAATGATACGTCAAACATCAATTATACAGATGTCAATTTGATGTCAATATCAATCGAAGGGGAGTTAAAACTAGTCTTGTAGAAAACCCGGTAAAATGTTTTTGTCAGAGATGTTAGCCGTTTAGTTCTTGGCTGATATAATCTTTGATTGTTCTAAGCGATTTAAACTATCATAGTTTCAATTTAATCCATTGAAAAAAGAGCCATTGCTTTTATATACTCGTTCGATTCCAAACGAACAGAATTTCAGTGTTAAATATCAAATTATTTGTTTCCTTGTAAGCTTTGCTTCCTATCACGGATTACCTTAGTAGATCAATATGGATGTGATGTATGTCAAATAATGTCATTCAAACAATATATAGAATATCACACTTTGAGTGTTACAATTGAAAAATATGAGCATATGTCATGTCCATCCTCGAATGATAGCAGAAGTCTCTTGATTGCTTTTAGTAGCAGAGTTCTCAATTGTTTGTTGTTAAGAAAAAAGATGACAGATGCAAGAATCGCGGATGTGTTTTTTCTCCACGTTCAAAACAGATTTTCTTGAAAAAGTATCATTCGTTAAAAAGAATTGAAAAGCAGAAGGAGTTACTTTTTTATAACTTACGACCGAACAAAATTCATTAAATACAATTGGCATTTCTATAGAAGATTGAAATGGTCAGTATGTTTGTGCCTTCATAGTTATTAGTGAGAAATCCTACCAAGAGCTTTTATTTTCATGAATTGTGTTTTGTTTTGTTTTTATTAGAGCTGGATTTCTTTTGTTCGTTATGTACACAAGAAACGTTTGAAATATACATGTTTTTTGTGTTTTATATTCATGATTGAGACGATACATTATAAACCTGTCAGTGAGAATTGAGGTTAATATCTGGACACAGATTAATCACATGCTGAAAAGTTTAAAAAAGATTCATTAGCAACCTTCTAAAGACTTCATTGCATAAAAATTATTCTTTTCTGAATTGATATATATGATGAAAGGTATAAAATAGAGATGCAGTCCAGGAGTAGTTTTAGCAGAGTTAATTCAAATAATTCCATTGCATTTAATATCTTACTTGTTGTTGTGTATTAAGGAAACATTTTTTATTTTATAACAAGCTGTCTAGTTCATATTGAATAACTAAAACACTTGGTATCATTAATGGCGACAAAAACTTGATAAGAACTATGGAAATTCTTCGATCTTGTACGAAATCTATTGAGATTTTCTGTGATTACTCGAAAAAAAAGCTCAAGTTCTACGAACTAATAGGTGATTGATTTTGAAAAAAACGCTTTTAACTTAATTTTCATCTGTTCATTATATTGATGTATCGTTGACAGAAGCCATTACCGATGAAGTCAATCGATCAACTATGTGTGAGAAAAGAATTGAGTGACAGAATGAAAGCAATTGAATTATTGTACTATTTGTTTGTCACTTATATAAGTACAATAAGATTATGTGAGTGCTTGATAAGGATCATGAGATAAAGCAACACTTTCTATTCAATCCTTTTGTTATTTTTTACCCATTAATTGAGTGAAAAGATCTGTTTCATATCAAATGAACCGTAACGTATTGCCATTGTTTTCTCGAGTATATAAAGAGAGACGAACGAACTATACACAGTTCATTCACTTCATTTGCTGGCTGCTCAGTAGTTTGGATTGTGTATCTTCAGAGTCAACAGACAGCGTTCATATGTCCGTCCTTATTTTTCATCTTCGCAAATTTCGACACAATAAACGAGCTGCAATTCGTTGGAATATCGGTGGCCATGAGCAAAATACTGTAATATCCGGTGCTAACAATTCCTTGCGCACTACAAACCCTGTAGATTCAAATGATGAAACGTTACTTCGCAAATTCGGCTCGCAGCTTGGGAGAATGTTACAAGGTGGTACAGATATAGTAATTTCTCCAGCAAAATGGCTTTCACATATGCAAGATAATTGGTATGTGTTCAGCAGAAGTTTGTATAGAAATCGATTGATTAAAACGAGCCGTTGTGGCACATGAATTCTACTAGTCATTCTTGTCTGATTTTCGGTGGAAAATATTCAATGAGATATAGCATCTTGTAGAGACTTTGCGTTTAGAAATTACACGTACCATAATGTAAGTTTCTTTTCTAATTTTCATTTGAGAGACACTCTTTACAGACCTTTCCAGATATTATTTTCATTCGAAATTCGTTGTTCATTTGAACACATCAGGCTCTATACAATCGATCATTAAAAGGATTTTTTCTTCGTTGCTTTTTGCTATGAATAGAGACAAATAGAAACATGTCATATATTCGTTATCGTGTTGTTAATGGTCGAAAGGAGTTTACGTTTCGAATGGAACTTAATCTCTTGAGAAATCTATTATTTTAGAACATAGGCTTAGAAAACATAGACAATCCCTATTTACAGCTTGTGGTAATCGCGAATAAAAAATAGAACAAAAAAACTTCATGAAGATATTGTTGTGGAACGGGCATGAGAACAACTATCAAGAGATGAGAGTGACTTACGTTTTTCAGAGAGCACTTGTAAATTAAAATAAAGGTTAGAAGTTCCAATGACGATAAAAAAATGCATGAAACAATGAGAATAATGAGCGATGACTGAAGTTCACAATATGCTCTTTGAATATAAATATTCTTAATGATTGTCCTCACTTTAATGACAGGTAGAATAGATCTAATATGCACCAAGTAGCGTTATGATTTTTATTTTTAACATCTATTTTTTGCAATTCATTTTTTATGACTTTTTTTACATAATGATAGGTTATATTATTTAATATTTGGAACAATTTTTATGGTTTGTGTCCTAATTATCTACTGTTGCGTTCGCCAGAAAATAGCAAGATGTACAGATGTCTC
>CAJNOJ010000907.1:0-16510 GCA_905250025.1 Adineta ricciae | reverse complement strand
TCTATTTTTCATTATCGATATTTCTCCTATGACTTATGGATAAGAAAATCGAGATTTTTTATATATCTTCATTGGAGTGAAATTTCATTTGATAAATCGATAACTTCTCACCGCCATCATTCCACTTTGTGATACTTGTCTGTACTTCGAAAGACTTCGATGATACTTTCAGTGACTTTGGACATACTTCAAGTACCTAGTTTTATTTTTGACAATACTTTGTAGATACTTGATCGTACTTGAGAGCTACTTTTTCATACTTTGAAGATACTTAAAACTACTTTCACTGTACTTTGGAGCTACTTTTGTCGTAATTTAAGCTACTTGGAGCTACTTTTGTTATACTTTAAGCTACTTGAAGTTACTTTTGGATTTTGATCTACTTTCATACTTGAAGTCCGCCGTTTCCCCCTTGCTCTCAATGCTTGTGGGATATGACTCATTGAATGAATCACAGACGTCACTGATTTTTCCTTAAAGAAAAAAATTCTGAAAAGGACATAATTTCTCAAGAATTCTAAGTGTCAATTATAGATTGACGTGCAAGTCCATTTTTTAGTGAAAATTTCGCAGCAGAAAATGGTTTGTGCATGACACTGTTTCTTGATGTGTCATTTTTTGCCGATATTAATGGGCGAGACCATTATCACATCACTCTGTATATGGAATAGTAAGCAATATGTGAAATGGTTAGCAAAAAAGATACATTTTTCATGTTTCGTGTAAATAAAAGAGCATCTATTGAAAATCGATTCATTTGTTTAAAAGCAACAAGAAATATTTGTCTGTATTCCACCGTTATTTCTTTCTCTAGAAAGAAGCTTTCTGTTATGAGGCATTAGCTGCATTTCTTCTCCGTGTATTATAGAAAAGTTCATGTTTGTTTACAATATCACTCGAAACAGTTCCGGTTAGGTGTACAATGATCTATTTGTCCGTAAAAATCCATCTCAAGTTGAACAAGTTAAGACAGCCGACTAGTTTGAGTATACATAATCTCATAAACTAAAATGGAACGAGTTCTTGTTATTCTCGCCAATTCTCTAGTATAATATGTTCACATAATTGTTAAACAATATACTTACCGAATATAACAAAGGAAACAACCGATCAAACTCATCAATTAAAACATGAATAGTTTCAATTGTTTCATTATCCAAAGCAGTTGATTCAGCTAAACCCATCGCGAAGACCAAAAGTTTCAGATGTTGATAGTATTGTTCGGGAAGAATTGATTTGAAATACCTTAACAAAATTATTAATTAAGTTTTCACCTGACAAAGCTAATTTCCACACGAAAAACTGAACCTATCGTCTATTCAGATTCAAGATCGATATCTATACAGTTTTGTTTCATTATGATTCTATGTATTTTCGAAAAATGAGTTAACATGATTGGTTTTTACTGTGTTCTTGGAAATATATTATCAAACTGCTCTTTTTGTCCGATTTAACGACTATTTGATGATGATGGTAACAATAAAGATAAGAGTAAATCATACACATTAAAGTACTTACTGGTAACCAAATAACAATGTCAATCTGTATTCATTTCCTTTGTACGTCTTGAAAAATCTTAGCTGCGATGGTAAATGATATATAGTGGTTGGATATTGAATAGTATCCAACTTAGCTTCGGCTACATCTAAATTCTTATGTATAAAATATAATTCTAGACGACTTGTGAACCACATTTTCATCATACGTTTCTACGATAACAATAAGAAGAAGAAATTTTACAATATTTAACCATTACAAATGATTTTGTATTCAATTGATTAATCATTATTTTAAGACGAATGAATTTTATTAGTTGTTGCTTAGACTGAGAAAAGGAATACTTACAAAAGTACCGGAATAGACAGTATGCAGAGAGTCAGTTACAAATGACGGGCCAATATTAAAATATGACAAGTGACGCAATTGACAGGGACCAAGACGGCCATATGAAGGATCTATTTCATTCGATTTTAATTGTCTTTTTCTCTATTTAAATAACGAAAAGAAAATTTTGCAATCATAATGAAGTATTAGTTACTTGTGATAGTTTGGTCATGCACAGATCATATAGAGTATTATTTCTATATTTGATATTTTCGTTTTTATTTCGTATAAAAACGCGTGTACTACCATCTCGAACTGGAACGGATGTTCCTAAAATAGAATCAAAATTAATGATGTCTTAAACAAATAGTTTCGTTCGCTAGCGTCACGAGTTAAGATGTGTAAAAAGTCAATATCTCTCAGCTTCTGAATTTTGTCCATTTACTATTTACCGTTTTGTTGTCATTTTAATTATCTTCGCTATTCTCACACTGTGACCCTTCAAGACTCTTTTTTGAATAACTTATCATCGAAAAAAATAACACAAGTTCTATTACACAATAATGTCACAGCTTTTTTCCAAGTACCTCTGTTCAAGTTCAATTGTGATAGATTAAGTTATCAAAATGAAAAAATAATTACTCTCCTAATTATGAGTAACAAGAAATATGACAGTACCTCGAATAGTGCATTGAACACAACTGTAGAAACCAGAGTGCTCTTTCAAGTTCATTAAAAGTGCAGCTGCTGGTTTGTCAAGTGCTGCAGCAATGAGATAAGCGTGTACTTTGACAAAGCTAGTATTTAAACTTGGAGGAGATATGTGAAAGCCTAATNTTTTTTTACTAGTAAATGCCCGATTTAATACACACTTCCTGGAACTTTATGTAAAAAAATAGCATATTCGTAATCAACACAAAAAACTGACTTAGATCAGATGTATTTCCAAGGTCTCCAATGACTTTCATTCGATGGCTGTTATCATGCCTGGGTTCCCCATCAGCCATAGCGAAAAACAATGAAAGTCATTGGAGACCTTGGAAATACATCTGATCTAAGTCAGTTTCTTGTGTTGATTACGAATATGCTATTTTTTTACATAAAGTTCCAGGAAGTGTGTATTAAATCGGGCATTTACTAGTAAAAAAACTCGATTTTTCCACAGATTCCGGGTGTATAAGCCAAGCAAATGCTTGGTTCACTTTCTTTTCTTCATAAAACGTATCTATTAGACAGAAAGAAGAAATTTGAAAGCACTAGATCAATTTCCAAAGTGGTTCACGATCCTTTTATAGTCAAAATGCTGAAAATTGGGCTCTTTTGAGGGTCTTTCTCCCCACTATTTAGGGTAGGGGTATGCCTAGCTTATTTTCTTTGTCCATGAAAATGTATCCAAACGAAAGCTGCATATACTAGGAAATTTTTGAGGTGGTTCGAAGCCTTGACGTTGATCAATTCATGTATGATTTTATATTCGCATACACATCA
This sequence comes from Adineta ricciae, assembly GCA_905250025.1. Taxonomy (NCBI): domain Eukaryota; kingdom Metazoa; phylum Rotifera; class Eurotatoria; order Adinetida; family Adinetidae; genus Adineta; species Adineta ricciae. Next base: position 13,198 of record CAJNOJ010000907.1, on the reverse strand, counting down.
ATGTAGGTGTCATTAGAATATGATCGGTCGTTAAAAAATGTCTTATTTCTCGGCCAGTTTTTAATAAAAACCACATTTTTCTGATCAGTTCGGCGAGCTCTATCAGATACAAACGAAAAAAATAAGGATTAAAGATGAAAAATTTTTTAGGTTCCCTGGGGGGACCCCAGGGCGCGAAAAAATGAAAGTCAACTTTCCGGCGTTTTTACCCGCCTAAAAGGTACAGGGTACAGGCCTGATTAAAATACAATCGGAATCTGGTCGAACTCTCGTGAACGGATTTCTAATGAAACCGCCACTCATCCTTTCGTGAATACTTTGCAAGCTTGAATGAATGTTATTATCGGTAATGCATATGTATTAAGTTTCCGTAAATCTGCGGATACAGTTTGAGTTAAATCCATGAAATCTAATGAAGAAAATAGTTCACTAATGATACCATCTTGTGTAGCTAATCTGTAAAATACGTTGGCAGAATCATCCTTTTCAATTATTTCAATTATTTTGTAAGGTAAAACAATAGGTGCCGTGTTTGAACGATCGGCATCTGATATTTTCAAACCAACAATATCGTTTAATTCAAAAGATTTTCGTTTTTTCAATGCTCGTTCATAAGTTTTCAGCTGTCGTTCTAGGATCAATATCAATGTATTTCAAAATCCTGAATCAACTACAATTTGTTCCAAAAATTCGTATCCGCTGTATAAGATAACTTTTTTCAGCTTCATCTCGACTGCGTTTGTGTCCAGTTGTTACGAATTGTCTGTTATAGAAATAAAAGACGCATACTGATTAAGATTTTTAAAAAAAAGTAGCATTCCAGTTCTACGAACAAATGGTGCAGCAGCACTTATTTTTTCAAGAAAAGAATCAGCTAATTCTTCTTCGTTAATAATTGAATCACTGGTTGCGGATGTCTTGTGCAATTCTAACCAAAATTCATGATCAATTTTCAATGACTGTCCGAAAACCACTTCATCTCGTGTTTTCTTTGTACTCTGTGGGGTACAATTGTTAATTGCTAACATCACAGGGCCTTTATACAAGAAACGGAAATGTTTGATGTTGTAAATAAAAGTTTTATTTCAAGATGTTTCCTCTTTCCATTCCTCATTTACCTAAACCACTTCGCCAATCAGAAGTATCATTTACATCTAACCATTTGCCTAACATGTGTTGAACGACAGCATTGGCTCTTTCCACTAGTCCTTGACTTTGTGGATGTCTCGCACGTCCATTGATGATTAATAAATCTGGCCAATTATTTTTCAAATTCAAGATTACGTTCGCCCTTGAAAAATTTCGCAATAGAAATCAAATCATGTCATTGTTCTTACACGAATTCTTTCCCATTATCTGATGGTAATATTTTAGGTGGACCAGAGGCATGGAATATATTTTTCAAATGAAAAGCAACGCCACTAGCTTCTTTCGATTTCAACGGAAATAACCAACTAAATTTTGTGAAATGATCTTTACAATGCATTATGAAAGTGAATCCATCATACGCTGTCGGCCTGTCCACGGTGAAGGGTGATTCCGTCACGCTGTTTTAAATGAACGGAAAACGATTTATAATTGTCCCATATCAGATTTTGTTAGGCACAATTAACTGTCCAAAATCATGAGGTCCTGCGATCCCAGAGATACGTTCCCTATAAATAATTTAAAAAATACGGCGTGACGGAATCACGTTTTGCGTGGACAGGCCGCTGTACTTCTCATGCCAATCAAATCGACTTGCATTCGTGTTAAAAAGCCTATAGAAACAAGTGGTTTGCCAACTGGTGGTTTATGAAATACCCGTCGAACGTGACAAACGTCACACATATTAATGAATATGTCCAAGCAGACAAGGATTTGGAAAAACGCGTTTTCACGCGTCAATTGCGATATTTCAAGCGTTTAAACGTGTGAGTGGTGTGCACTTGTGAAATCGTTTAAAATGTCTCTTTGTGAAGGTGAAATCGAGGAAAACTCTCACAGAGACTATTTATGAAAGTGAAAACGTCTAGAATGTTCATTTTGAAAGCATATTAACGCTGAAGTTGTCTTGCATGCGTGTTTTCTGTGTAAAAGTGTTAAGACTATGCGTTTTTTATAAATAAAAAGTTGTACGAGTCTTAAGAAACAAATTATCAGTGTATAAACGGTTGTTCAACGTGTTACTATGTGGTGTTCTTGATAATTTTTTTCTTCTGCTTTTTATCTCTAAAAGCTCTATAGGAAATCTGTGCAATCTGATAGAAAGTATCGTTTCCAATAAAGAGATATTTAGCTCGGTTTTTATGTAAAATTTGTCTTCGTTTTCATACTCCAGAAAATATAAGAAAACAAATTTAAGTATAAAAACACGCATCGTTATGTAAAATTTGTACCGGTTAAACCGATATTACAAGAAGCTGGTTCATTTCCTAGCAGAAATCTAGAAGTTAAATCGTTTTTACGTTAATTTTTTTATTATCATTCGATTAATCACGTGATGAAACGTGTGTAATATGGATTTTCCTAACAATTATATGGCATGATTTTAACTGTGTTTAAACTATTCAAATGTCGATTATTTATACATGTAATCAACGTAAAAATTGATTTCATATGAAACACATAATCAACAAGTTTCGTACGAATAAATGTGATTTGAAAAGATAAATTAGCTTAATGAGATGAAGGATGATATATCTAAAACTACGAGCCTTTCTTTTTAATAACAAAGGGCGTATACAAAAGCCTGTTTAAGTACTTTCTACTGTGTTGGGATATTGAAAAAAAATGAAAAGTGTTACCCACTCTACTATATGCAATTTTCACATCGATATCATGAACATCAATTGTTTTAAGTTCAGGTGGTTTTGTAAGTTGTCCCCAAAAGATAAATGGATTAACGATACATTTCTTCTTGAATGTTAAAGAATCCCAGCGGTTGATATGTACTAGATGAATTGTCACAGAACGTTTCTGTTTCGAATCATGGACAATGGCCATTACAAACCCACAACTCAATTCGTTGGAACCATTTTTGAACAGTATACATGAATCACTATTTTTTGCGACTGAGTTTGAATCATATATTGAAAACTGCACTTTGTTTTTCCAGCAAGTCTTGTACAAAGTAAAGTTAAAAATTGGAAGATTGCTTAGATGAACCATAACAATGTGATCATTCGGTAATTCTAATTTCTTTGCAAGACGAAAATTCTCATTTGCCTCCATATTGTTTTGTTTCGGAAGTGCTTGTCGTTTTGAAGAGAAAAGACGACGGACAAATAGTTTGAGAGACGAGTTGAAACTATCATTATTAGATTCAGCTGTGGCACGTTGTACAAGATTAATATTATTTACTAGCTCAGTAACGATTAAATTTGGGCCATTAACGGATTGAACGATACAACCTGAAGTTATGCACATGAAATTATGCCTAATTAATAGAATACATTCTTGGTTTTTCAAACATACCGACAACACTTTCAAAATTAAATGTAGAATAATTCTGCATAGGACCGAAGTCTCTCAATGTTTGCGGGATATGACTCATTGAATGAACCACAGACGTCACTGATTTTTCCTTAAAGAAAAAATGTTGAAAAGGACATCATTTCTCAAGAATTCTAAGTGTCAATTGTAGATTGATGTGCAAGTTTATTTTTTAGTGAAAATTTCGCAGCAGAAAACGGTATGTGCATGACACTGTTTCTTGAAGTGTCATTTTTTGTCGATATTAATGGGCAAGACCATTATCACATCACTCTGTATATGGGATAGTAAGCAATATGTGAAAGTGTTAGCAAAAAAGATACATTTTTCATGTTTCGTGCAGATAAAAGAGCATCTATTGAAAATCGATTCATTTGTTTAAAAGTAACAAGAGATATTTGTCTGTATTCCACCGTTATTTCTTTCTCTAGAAAGAAGCTTTCTGCTATAAGGCATTAGCTGCATTTTTTCTCCGTGTATTATAGAAAAGTTCGTGTTTGTTTACAATATCACTCGAAATAGTTTCCGTTGGGTGTACAATGATCTATTTGTCCGTAAAAATCCATCTCAATTTGAACAAGTTAAGACAGCCGACTAGTTTGAGTATACATAATCTCATAAACTAAAATGGAACGAGTTCTTGTTATTCTCACCAATTCTTTAGTATAATATGTTCACATAATTGTTAAACGGTATACTTACCGAATATAACAAAGGAAACAGCCGATCAAACTCATCAATTAAAACATGAATAGTTTCAATTGTTTCATTATCCAAAACAGTTGATTCAGCTAAACCCATCGCGAAGGCCAAAAGTTTCAGATGTTGATAGTATTGTTCGGGAAGAATTGATTTGAAATACCTTAACAAAATTATTAATTTAAGTTTTCACCTGACAAAACTAATTTCCACACACAAAATTGAACCTATCGTCTATTTCAGATTCAAGATCGATATCTATACAGTTTTGTTTCATTATGATTCTATATATTTTCGAAAAATGAGTTAACATGATTGGTTTTTACTGTGTCCTTGGAAATATATTATCAAACTGCTCTTTTTGTTCGATTTAACGACTATTTGATGATGATGGTAACAATAAAGATAAGAGTAAATCATACACATTAAAGTACTTACTGGTAACCAAATAACAATGTCAATCTGTATTCATTTCCTTTGTACGTCTTGAAAAATCTTAGCTGCGATGGTAAATGATATGTGGTGGTTGGATATTGAATAGTGTCCAACTTATCTTCGACTACATTCAAATTCTTATGTATAGAATATAATTCTAGACGACTTGTGAACCACATTTCCATCATACGTTTCTACGATAACAATAAGAAGGAATTTTACAATATTTAAGCATTACAAATGATTTTGTATTCAATTGATTAATCATTATTTTAAGAAGAGTGAATTTTATTAGTTGTTGCTTAGACTGAGAAAAGGAATACTTACAAAAGTACCGGAGTAAACAGTATGCAGAGAGTCAGTTACAAATGACGAGCCAATATTAAAATATGACAAGTGACGCAATTGACAGGGACCAAGATGCCCATATGAAGGATCTATTTCATTCGATTTTAATTGTCTTTTTCTCTGTTTAAATAACGAAAAGAAATTTTTGCAATCATAATGAAGTATTAGTTACTTGTGATAGTTTGGTCATGCATAGATCATATAGGGTATTATTTCTATATTTGATATTTTCGTTTTTATTTCGTATAAAAACACGTGTACTGCCATCTCGAACTGGAACGGATGTTCCTAAAATAGAATCAAAATTAATGATGTCTTAAACAAATAGTTTCGTTCGCTAGCGTCATGAGTTAAGATGTGTAAAATGTCAATATCTCTCAGCTTCTGAATTTTGTCTATTTACTATTTACCGCTTTGTTGTCATTTTAATTACCTTCGCTATTCTCACACTGTGACTCTCCAAAACTCTTTTTTTGAATCAGTTATCATCGAAAAAAATAACACAAGTTCTATTAGACAATAATGCCACAGCTTTTTTCCAAGTACCTCTGTTAAAGTTCGATTGTGATAGATTAAGTTATCAAAATGAAAAAATAATTACTCTCCTAATTATGAGTGACAAGAAATATGACAGTACCTCGAATAGTGCATTGAACACAACTGTAGAAACCAGAGTGCTCTTTCAAGTTCATTACAAGTGCAGCTGCTGGTTTGTCGAGTGCTGCAGCAATGAGATAAGCGTGTACTTTGACAAAGCTAGTATTTAAACTTGGAGGAGATATGTGAAAGCCTAATTCCAGTTGATGTAATTCATATATCCAATCAGAGACAAAATCTTGAAAATGATCCTTTTTGGGTTTCGTCCCACCCATAGAGATAGAACAAATAATAATATTATCATTATTAAATCGAATCCTACGAGGTAGTTCATTGATTACCACGCAACATATCCAAATAGAACGACTGAACTTCTTCAACACTATTCCATCACTATTCAATAACAGAGTCACTATCTTCTTCGTTGGGTCCAGTTTTCGTTCTTGACATGCAATTGCTCGCCGCACACTACCATCTTTAACATCGGATATTTTCGAATGATTGCTATTTGATTCATCAATTAAATCGTTTCTATCCAGTATAGCTGTTATTTGTGGTAGAATTTTAAACGTACACAGTGTAGTTGGAACGGATGCAAAACCGGTGCTCGACTTACAATTTGCATTTTCACATTTTGATGTACTTGCTCCTTTAGTACCACATTCGGAACAGACAATATATTTCTTACTTTGTAATATATTCTCCTGATTAAACATCATATTTCGTTCAATAGAACGGAAATCAGTTGGTACATTCTTTATACCAAGAGATCTGAGCAAATCACATAGATCATTGATACATGATTTTGATAAGCTATGTCTGTGTCGAAATAAGGTAAGTGCGATTGATATTTCCTTCAGATTATATTCACTAGATTTGACATTATTATCGACGAAATTCTGTGCAATATTGTCTTGAACTTCATCATCAGTATTGTTTGAATACGAATGAACACTAGCCATATCGTTCATAGAATGCTCGAATGAAATTGAATCGCTACTAGATTGTTCGTTGCTTTGGTCTTGCATTAAAACATCATGTATTTTATTTGTTTGATCGTCGAATATATCGCTTTGATCACTGGTCATTCTTTAATCCTTTTATTTATTATTTATAAAACAAAAAATAATCGAAAGTGACTCACTCAACATCAATTGAATCATTAACATGTATAGATGATAAAAGATCGTTACGGACAGCACGATTATTGGCATTTCGTATGCGACGAACTGCCTTTTTAGCTGAACGTAGAGGAATATCATTTTGAGGTTTCATTTTAATAATCTGGAGTTTATAAATAAATATCTTTAAAATGAATTAATGTATATTATAGATCGATCAATCACCTCGGAATTTTTTTTTTGATATTCTCTTTGTTCTAAAATTTGATTATTTAGTTCGGATCTTTTTTTCATGGAGTATGAAAAGTAGACCATTTATTGGTTTCTGTCAATACTGATGTAAAGAATAAAATCAAACAAGTTCATGGATAAAAATGGATTCTTTTCATAGTTTTATTTAGATGCGGAATATTCATATAACAATTTATCCATCAAGATATTTATAAATAAGAAATTTGTTTTATTCTATTCGGATTCATAATAATAAGCTTCAAGGAAAATGAGCAGCTGTAATTGAAAGTATTAGTTTAATATCGAAATAAATGATTGAATATAACGTAAGTTATTTAACAATCAGATGATACATAGAGATGCAACAGGGAAAAAGCATTGATTGAAAATAAAGAATACAATCGACGGAATCGCCAATAACGGAAAGAAGTAACACTGCGAACAATTCAATTGAACATCTTCGGAACAAAAAGAAACAATTGAATGCCTTATTCAAATATAACTAATATTGATTATCATCACATGTACATATTTATTCATCATCCGCGGCTTCGTCGATATAATCATCAATAGCCACATGGCCAACACCGCTGTCATTTCCATTTTCACCATCACTTTCTTCTTCTTCAACATCGTCATCTTCATTATTGTCATCGTTTGACACATCGTCAATTGTTTCATTTCGTTCATCGGGATCAACATTCTCATCGTTTCCCATCATATCCAAATGTTGTTGATGATATTGACCACTCCTCCTTAACTTACTCCGAGCACTACGAATAGATGTACCAATGGCATTTTTCATATCGGACATGTGGAATGTTAGATTTGGATGTAGCATACGAACATAGGCTAAACTAACAAGTGAAAAGGCAACAATCGAAGAATTAAACAAACTCACTGTATATGTTTTCTAATTCTTCTTTTGAAATTCTTAAAATAGAACCACAGGCAGCTCGACTTCCAATTGTCGGATATAACAACCTGAATATTTTCAATGCGGACTTTTGTGGAGTCCGTGCTTGCACGGTAACAAGATCTGCGGGATCAAGACCTATTTCTGTACCAATATCATCCAATGTTCTTCCATCACCAGAAAATGCCTTGTTATCTTTCATCAGATTGAACAATTCCTCAAGCCACTCAACAACAGCAACCGTTGGTCGTGCTGAAGTAAAAATAAAACAATAATTATAAAATTCTGCTCAAGAAATTAACAGTGTGAAATGCGCTAACAGTATTCTTAGGAAAGCGTCGTCTAAAAAGTTGAAATCTATCGGTTGGAAATGTTGAGAAGTCTTGCTTTCTATATATTAACATGTTGACTGAATGCTAGTAGAAAGATAGAAGTTCGATCTTGAAGAACTAAATAGTCAATGAAACAAAAACCAACTAAATCAATCTCCTCAGAGAAAACAAAATTCGAAAGACAGATTAACAAATGCGCAGGATCAAGTCAACTATCGAAATCTTTTGTCTAAAAGTGAGGATAAATTTCCAACATACGTATTGAATTTGATGTCACATAATTCAATTGTGTTTTAAGAACTTGATAATCTTTTCTCCATTTCTCGACTAAATTCTTCTCTTGTGCATGTAATCGTTTTAATTCTCGATATTCCATTGATCCTTCGATTAATGAATTAGTCGGAAAGTCTATTGATCTTGAGCTATTTAAATCATGACGGGATAAAGAACTTGAGGACCGATGAGATGTTGCACTACAATTGAAGGCGGAGCTCAAGTTGGATCTACTTAAATAAATGTAGATCGCCCGATACGAGTAACGTAAAAGTGAAATTATCATTACCTTTGTTTATTAGTTGTTGAATTATTATTTGTCAATGTAAATGCTTGTACAACTCTACAAGTAAAAAGACATTCACTTATACAGTATTGTGAGAAATACAAACTGCGAATTTGAATATTCTACATTTCGATCAGTACTATCAGTTGATTTCAGATTTGCTGAATTTGTTCTATAGGAAAAAAACTCGATAAAAATAGAAATGATACATTCAAAATACATACTTCGTATTTCCTTTTGGCAATGTTGTTCTGGATGAACTAAGAGAATAATACATGATTGTATCATCTGAATGGCAAATATTTACCTGGTTCGTGAATGGAGAGAACTACTAGGTTTATCTGATAACTTCAACGGCTGAATTGCATTACGTTCAGTTGTTCCTTTCTGATTAGTTACTGCTGATAAACCTTTTGATGATGATGATGATGATGATGATGGAAATGAAATAGTGGATGCAGTTGGTGTAGGCGTAGATGTTGTAATATTATAATCATTCTCACGGTCAGATTCACCACTAGTCAGATTCTTTTTAGCATATTGAGAATCGTTTTTCGATGGTTTCTTTTGACTTTTAATTCCATGATGATTATCAACTGTATCAAAACTGTGGGCATCTTGTCGGATGGTTATATCTCCTCGAATACGTTTCGATTGTGATGCTGGAACATCTCGATTATTTTGTGTAGAAGAAATCATTCGCTTCATTAGTTTTGGATTAAAATTACTTGAGAATATTGTGTGAATGTAATAAGATAATCAATAAGAATCTATTCGTTTTGAATAAAATGGAAAATCGAACTTCAACAACGTAATGTGAAATAAAGAATAAATACCAGATTAAGTCGTAAAGAACAGGCGATACGTAAAGTAAAAAGTAAGGAGTGAACTGAAGTTTCTTTAATATTGTTCTTCTTATATACTACGAAGAAGACATCCAGGGAAAGCCAACTACAACAGACAATACGATCAGATGATACAAGCAAATGAATATAATTGTAATCATCTCGACCGCCGCCGCTTACGCTTGGACAGACAGTTTAGTATAACAACCGACTGACTGTGGTTAAACAAGAACTATTACGCCATACGCCGATAGAAACAAAAGAAATACTGAAAGCATACATGTCCACATTCATTTTCTTTCCTTGTGCATATACTTGTAGGATTTTTTTAATGCATCATGAGGATACATATCTACAATGGACCAATAGCAAACTAAACATTCAATCTCTATTCATATGCAATTTTATTAAATCATTTTAAATTCATATGGAGAATCTTTTGACTAAGTTAAAATATTTTATATGCATTATCATTATATGATTAAATTAAAAATACTAAACATAATGCATCTTAACATCCAATAAACTTGCGACATCACAACAGAATACGCTTGCTGATTAGATGTCTTCTATGTAGTTAAATTTTATTTAAAAAGACAGATATATTCAACACTGAATTTCCCCGTAGCACTTATCTTCTCCTTTGCGCATCCCTGTCGCCAGGGAAGCTTTGACTGTCACTACTTCTTAGAAAGAAATCTGTTCAGCAGTGACCACTAACCGGTACGGGCGGTTAGTGTTCAATGTATCCAGGTGGTCTGATACAAGGGTCTGGGGCCGATAACTGTTACCTTTGATGATTCCCTTTCACTGCCCCTGTGACTATCTGATCTTAGCAGACAACCTACAAACGGCTTGTGCACTATGCTGTCTTAGCCAGATGATTCTTGATGATCCTACTCGTTCCCAAGCAAGCGCTTCTTTGCATTCTCTCGATACAATCCTCCGCTTTTTTATTGTCAATGCCCAAGACTTGACTTAACTGATCTCTCAAGCCCGGTACTACTTCGCCACAAGCGCCTATAACAACAGGTAAAAATGTAACCCTCCAGCCAGCGATTTCCAGTTCACGTTGTAAATTGTCTCCCGGCGGATAAGGCGGGTTAAGTTTATCCTCCCAATTGCCATTGACACAGTAACGGTTCGTTTTGATCTCTATTTGCTTCCCTATACCAGTAAACCACGACACAGCGACTTCAAGAATAGTGACAGTTTTGCCACTCTTATCAAAGAGAACTATGTCAGGCTTATTATGCTTAATGAGTTTCTTAGTCTGTACCGGTTGATCCCAGTACAGCTTAATACTTTCATTTTCCATTACGGATTCCACTCGTTGTGAATAGTGCGGCGGTGCGAGATCATATTTTTCGCATATTCTGTAGTGGAGGCTCCTTCCTACAGAGTCATGGCGATCTATGTACAATGTCGGTAACCACTTCGAACAGCTCGTCGTCACATGTTCGATTGTCTCTCTAGGGTTACCGCAAGCTCGACAACGTAAGTTGCCTTGGCTTTTACAGCTAGGATGGGTTCTTGTGATGAGACAACCCTCTTGCGCTGCTGATACATTCCTCACCGCTATTGACGATAGTTTTCCGTCCTTTAGCCACGTAAAGGATGTGCTACCATCAATTTTGGCTTCATGTAATACACGCCACGCCAATACCTTTGCCCCCCATGAGCCGCGCCGGCTGATGTTGTTGCCTGCTCGTATCGACTCCACGACATAGCGCGCTAGTGTTCTTCCATCCGAATGCCGCACCCCGTTGATGTTGACGATAGATAGGGTCGGTTCCAGAGTTGCAACTATGCCATGTTTTACCATTACCTTTTCCGCATCACTAATCACACTTCGTTTCTTCCGTATATACATATCCGCAAAGAGACCGAGCGAGTTCCTCAGTTCTGATTTTGTGCAAAGGTACGCCCAGGAGTATATGGTCGCTTCCATAATGGAATCTTTGACGGACTTCAGACCACAACCCCCTAGCTCAGTTGATAGGTAGAGGCGTTCTACACAACCGGCTTTGTATCTCGATTTAAGTTCAACAAGGATCTTCCGAACTTTTATGTCAAATTTATTGCCGCGTTTTAGAACACTTGCATATGTCCCCTTACCTTTAATGATGTTACCTACTACGTAGGTTAAGGCAGGTATGAGTGTTGTATTATATGCATTTACTTTCTGTCTGAATGTTAGATCAGAATTCCATATTTGCCTTGCGGTTTTACAGCACCTCTCTTCCACCCGTTTCCAGGCTTCCGATTCTCCTATTCCAATTGCTTGCTCCATTCCCAGATACTTGTATAGAGATCCTCCGTCAATCGTAGGAAATCCTAAGATTTCAACAGTTGACGCAGTGTTCCCGTCTAATATCTGTTTCTTTCGTAACTTCCTTGGGATAAAATGGGCGACCGCGCATTTTTTTGTGTTCATTTTCATATTGATAGCTGTAGATATTGACTCAACCACTTTCAATAACTTAGTCAGACTTCCGGCAGAGCTTCCGTACAATTTCAGGTCATCCATATAAAGTAGATGTGATAACGTCAGCTATGTGTTTGTGAACTTTCCATGGGCAGTTGTGCATCCGCATTTTACGCTGTTTAACGCGTGACTAATGGGAGCCATCGCGATGCAGAAAAGCAAGGGACTGAAGCTGTCCCCCTGTAGAACTCCAGATCTTATTCGTAGATAGTTACTATGTAGAGTTCTTCCCCTAGGCGTTCGTGCTTCATATCGTACTCTCCATGAATTCATTAAGCTCTTTAGGAACTTAATTAAAGGTTTCGGAACTTGCAGTGCGTCTATCAGCCACTTGATGTAACTATGTGGTACACTGTCGAAAGCTTTTGCGTAATCGATCCATGCTACACTGATCGCCCTCTGTTTTTGATCTTGCGCGTCAGCGCTGAGAGTTTGATCTAGTGTAAGCGCATGGGTGCAGCCCCACACCCCCTCACGCAGTGCTATCTGCTCTTCGGGAAGAACATGTCGCTCTTTGACGTAGATGTTTAAGTACGCCGTGATGAAACCTGTTAGCATTTTATAGCACGTATTGAGACATGCTATGGGTCTGTAGTTAGCTGGGTCGTTAGTAGATCCAGCTTTATATATGAGTACGATTCTACCATCTGTTAGCCACCCTATCGGCAACGGTTTTCCCGTGGTTAGGTGGTAGCGGGCTAGTTGATATAGAACTCCGCAAGCTGATTTGAATGCTTTCCACCAGAACCCTTGTAACCCGTCGGGTCCGTGCGCTTTCCAGGGCTTGGCCTTCCTCACAACCGCATCCCACAGCTCTCGGCTTAAACGCTTTTTCAAGTCGTCTTCTTCCGGTTGCAGTGTGAGTGATTGCTTCCACGCTACAAGATCCCTATCCGTTGAGTTAAAGGGTTTTGATACCCCCACGATCTTTTGCCAGTAACCGCGAATGTTGTTAAGGTTCGGCGGCTCTTCTTTATCCTTTTTACCAGTGTCGTGCAATATCATTTTGGCTGGCATCCGGCGGACACGAGCGCGTCTTTCGTCTGCCTCCCGCAATTCAATTCGCGATCGTAGTAACCGAAGCCTATCCTTCAGTCGTTCTACGAGTGTTAGCGTTTGTGATGAATCACACAACGCTAGACTAGAGATTAAG
>CAJNOJ010000906.1:0-16565 GCA_905250025.1 Adineta ricciae | reverse complement strand
AAAATTGATGGAAAGGATAAGTATATTCATAAGCAAACAGCTTGTTGGTTTTTTACAGATATTAAACCCCAATTGTCAGCTGACCGATCAAAACGAGTTATGCAAAATGCTCATTAGGTGAGTGAATGGTTACATTTAGTGGTGTTAATGATATACATAGATTAGAATTACTGTTGTATTGTTCTTGTTTCAAGCTTATTTCTCTTTTGTAACACTTGTTTTCGTAATAAAATACGACTAAACTAATATGTTCTGTTGTTTCAGTTGCCTTAACACTCATATTTCACTGTGACATGTCTAAGCGTCTGACGACAAAGAAGTATTTTTCTTCGATGTTTCATGAACAGCCGTGTCGAGTATTTAGTCCTTTTTGAACTTTAGGAAGCCTAACACCAAACATAGGATAAATATTTCGAAGAATCAAGACCTTAAAATCCCGGGAGTACAGTGAAAATCCGAGGAGTATGATGAAAATCCTGGGAGTACGGTGAAAATCCAAGGAATACAAAAGAAATCTGAGAACTCTTCAAAATCTTAGGAATCCTTTTGAAATCTTGGGAGTACGATGAAAATCCAAGAAATCCAGAAAATCCTGGGAGTACGAAATCCGCCGTTTCCCCCTTGTTTGGGGATCTTTAAATGAAAATTCCTATACTAGTCTCTTGCTGCGAATTCAAAAACGTCAAAACACCTACTTGAGGGAATCTGATCATATCATCTACTCTGTTGTCTCTATCCACCCTCTCTATTGCTCTGGTTACTTCGTATAATGTAGTATCAGTGCAAGATCTGGTGACCAAACATGGATTTTGTACAAAATTTGCATATATTTGAACTTTCTGTGTTATTTTATGGCTCGCTATCATACATCGGTGGTACGAAGCAACTTTCCTTAAAATATATTCGTATAGTTTTATCTTGAAGAATGCGCGCTTTTAACCATCAAAAGTTTTCATGAACATGGGTCCTAAAAGATTGAGTGCTACTTTAGGATCAATGTGGTCACTAGAATAAACTCACAGACAGTAGTATAACGCTTGGAATATTTCTAGACAGATTATGAAACCTGACTCTAATTCTTTTCAGTTTAGGAACTACAAAAGCGTGTCTTATTTATCATGTATAAGTATATACATAATACCACCAGGTTGATTTAAATGTCTTTAGGTTAGGCCCTTTAGCGATACTGTACAAAAGACATCATCTAATTGACATGTTGTATAAAGGAGAGACGAGTAATTACATTATTATTTTATATCGAAAGTTCTACGAATGCAACAGAGAAGTCTATGTACATGATCATCAGAAATGTATTACGCTTTATATTTTAAATTGCAGGAATAATTGAACATTAGTTTAGAGAAGTACAAGTTAGAGCAAATAAAATACACTATCCGTGGAGCCGAATAGACTAGATTAATATCAATAGATTACTTGATACTAACCTGTTTTTCAGTTCACCTATTAGAACTACTGTATTTCATGCTAGATGTCGCAGTGACATTTTTGTTAGTAAACTAAACAGTACTCATAAATTTTCAGCTACAAGTACCATACGAATATTATGTATCTCTTTTGTAGGGGTCTGGTCACCAGATCTCCATATTGAAGAATAAGAACAAATTACACATGTCCCCACTACGAGTCTAGTCACCAGATATGATGATTTTTCGATATAATAAAGTTGCAAAATCATCTTCCGTGAGGGTTTCTCGTAATTTTTATTTCTGATACAATACTGCTGAATTTCTTACTACAACAAGCGTATTCGTTTAGTAATCGAGATTTCGTAGTACAACATAGCAGTAGACCAAACAACAAAAGAGAACCTTTCAGAAAGTTGATAAAGAAACTCATATTTTACATCGAACAAGTTCAAAGAAGAAAGAGTGTAAGCAAAAAGTTGCGCAAGAAACAAAAGCACCACTTCGTAATGCGCAGGTTCTGGTCACTAGATACAAAACTAAATAAGAGATATTTCATAACACCAAGAATGAAGATAGAGAATATTTACAACAAAAAAACGACTAAAATGTTCATTCTTGCTTTAGTGTTGATCTCAAACTCTTTTAGCAACCCATTTAGACGCTTCTGACAACAACTTTTTTGAATCAATTTTTCCAGTATTGTACTGATCCCACAATCCTTCCAACGATTCGTTCATTAGAATGGTTTTTGCCGTTTGTTTTCTCTTACGGATCGACCTATTTGCATCGATTTTTGAAACCAGCTGTTGTACTAATAGCTCTTCTTTTTCCAGCCATAATATCAGTTTGTAGAGGTGCGGATGAGCAGATAGTTGAGCATTCATCTTGTTATTATACCCTGTAAATAAGAAAACACTAATAACTATTATTATCTAAATATAAATGTTAGAATCTTTTCTTTAGATACAAGTACTATTGCATTTGGCAATTCATAGACAATCAATGTATTGACAAAATATTCTCTCGTGATTTCTCAATCCTCGAAAAAATTGCCCAGTCTGGTCACCAGAACTCAAGTATTGAAGTCGATGAACATCTGATCTACTTCGATTTTTACATAAATAGTGAACTTCAGAAACAGAGAACGTGTATAGTGCGTAGTTTTTACCTTCAAGTGAATTGTTCGTTCGAATGGATTCGCCAAATACACAAAACTGATGAATTCTTTTCAACCAAAACGATTCGAAATAGTTCAAGAAAGTACGTAAATTTCGACGAACGTCTGTTGGAACACTATTTAACTGTTTCTTGATAAATTCATAATATAATGATCGAATTTGATCACTGGGTACATAAGCCAGTGCCATGACTTGACGCAGAACTTGACGCAGAACTTGGCGCACGATTTCGACGTGTCGATATGCGTCTTGCAGCCCTTTTGCTTGGATGTTACGATGAATGGATTGGGCATAATGGAACGCACATCCAATTAATTTTGTATTTGGTAACTAAAAATGAAAAATCAAGCAAATTGGTGTCCTAATGATGAAAATCATATATCTTGCAAGCGCATTTTTGTTGATATGCAAAAGGTTGAGAGTTTTGAAGAATATTTCTATTCTCGGATTACATTAT
The DNA here is from genome assembly GCA_905250025.1 of Adineta ricciae. Lineage (NCBI taxonomy): Eukaryota > Metazoa > Rotifera > Eurotatoria > Adinetida > Adinetidae > Adineta > Adineta ricciae. Next base: position 13,503 of record CAJNOJ010000906.1, on the reverse strand, counting down.
TTTTATGGCTATCGAATCATGAAGGCACTGCTATCCAACATTAGATATCTTTCAAAGAAGGTCAAGAAATCTCTGTGAAATGGTCTATCGAAATAAGTCTTTCCAAAATGAACGTTGAATTTACTTCTTCTTTAATCGCCTTTACTAATCCATTCTCGTAGTCACTCATCCAAGATGCCGGTTTCCATAATAATTTCAAAGTGTTCATCGCCGTCTTCAGTATTTGCATAATCAGCCGGTATGTTTCGTAACATTTGCTTTCACATAAACAAAATACTACCGGTACTAAAAAACGAAAATGTAAGATAGGGATACAAGTAGAAAAGCACTTCTGGTGACCAGTTCCGGCTTCAGTATTACCAGTGTGGCCTTCTTGATATTCTGCAACGATAATGTAATTTTGTTGACTAGTATAAGATGCCGTCTGGAAAGTTCCATCATTGGCCACACGTTTTGATTTTGCCAGAATGTTTAATTGTAGATCACTAGAAAAAATTAAGATACGGCCTACACGAGCTGGTGCTGATATATATGGCATTAATACAGAGTTGGAATCATATAATAAGAAACGATGTCCTTGATCAGTCATGGTAAATCCTGAGTGTAGTGTAAAATTTGAATTTGTAGGAGACGTTGGCAGGTGGTTCAGACGTATGCGATATAACTGTGCCTCTAGAAATCGAATGAAACTGTTATGCAATGATCAAAGGAACACGGCTAATCTTTTCGCCGTACAATGGAAAAAAGTTCTTTTTCTCTTCTGACAATACTTCATGAACTACAACAAAATAAAAACTGGTCACCAGAATAGTAAGAAAGTTATCCACTTTCGCAACAGTAGGTTTCTATAAGATTACAGATTATTACTTACGAATGTTATAGAAAGTAGGCAAAATCGAAAGCATTTCTTTCGAATATTGTCCTTTCATGAGCTCAGTTTCATAGACCATTCGTGGACTTGATAATTCCTGTCGGCATCGGTTTCGAACACGCTGTTTGAATTTTCTTAATTCAACAGTATGCGGTGTAGGATCATGTATATGCTCTCCTTCAATTGAAAAAATCTTCAACATATCTTTATTTCTTGGATCAGATGTACGAATAAGTATTGTTGAACACTGTCCATTACGTCTACGCTCGCATTCCCATTTGGTGAACAGCTTTCCGTAATTTTTCACCACATATGAGTACCCACCCATACTGAGTATTTTCCCACCAGTTGTTGTTTCGATGATAGTCATACTGCCCTCTACCCAGTACTTAATTGACGAGGGATCAGTTTGAAGAATACGACGTCCAATTTTAATTGGATCTCCTATCTGATAAGGTTTTGTTGGATCGAGTAACTCAATAATCAGTTTTGCACTTAATAAGTTACATTTGTGCATAGAGGATACTTTAAGGCCTGACGACTGTTGTTGTGTCATTGGTGAAGATGACCGTTGCTGGTGAAGGCGATTGTGATGGTGAAGGCGATTGTGAAGAGGCTAGTGTTTCAGTGCACACTTTAAGTATACATGATGACGAGGATTTTGTAACTTCTTCAAATGTTGACTTCGATTCAGGAATGAACAAATGATTTCCCTTGTCCACTGAACATTGTTGTGATGTTGTTAAGTGCAAGTGATGTAAAGATGGATCCATTGTTAAATCTGGTGCATAATACGCTATTTGTTGCATGTGGTGACCAGTTTGAGAAAAAGACAATTTTGGTTGATACGAATAAGTATCATTCACACATGGATACGATGAAGAAGATGGTCTTTGGGATGGTGAAACACCATTTAACGTTTGCATCCTTCTGAAAGATAATATCAGATCCAATTCATCTGCAGATAATAGTTCTGGTCGAGAATGGTACGATGCTGAATACTGATATTGATGCAATGATGGAATACCTTGGTGTGATAGCGATGGTGTCTGAAGAACGGTTAAGTGTTGGTTTTGAACATTACCATAGGTAGCAGGTAAATGTGTTGACGGTAATAATGATGATGATGATAACGAAGACAATGAATCTGGAAGTTGTGCAAGATTATTATTTGTATACATCGTAAAGGACCAATATGAGTATAATCTGAAAGAAAAGAACAATAAAGAACTGCCGGATTGTGTTCATAATTCGACGTGCGTGTACAATCAACGGAATCTTGTTGGATAACTCGCTTTAAAACTGGCAAAAATAAGTTTTCTACTCAGTCTCTACAATCATCGCTTAATCAACGTTACCAATAAAACAACATGCTTTCACAGTACACAATGCTTTATTCCTTGCCTATAATATGTTCTACTTTTCAAAAAAAACAAAGAGAAACGAGGTATAGAATATAAAGAAAAAAAACACACCCTGTGTTCAGTATCTGACAATCAAAGTACATTAAAAAAACACAAAGTTCAGAAGAGGCAATATCAGACTATGTTTACATATTCTTTGCTTTCATAATCGAATTGGTTTTTGTACATAGAAGATTTTTTTTGCTAAATGCCAGTAAAAGAGCTCATGATTTTTTGTGCTTTGGCTTTTTCTTTGATGCTTTTGATAATGTTGAAGAAGCCACTGTAGATTCTTTGACAACACGTAATTTTCTCTTACTTGTAGAAGTACCACTGGAAGTTGCATAAGCATTCTCATTATTTTCGTCAAGTGTGGCTGGAACCATAGCAGCCTGCTGTTTTTGTTTCAGTTTTGTTTTTGAGCGCAAGGCGATTGACCGTCGTCTATAGTTGGAAACAAAAAGAAATCATGAGAACTTATGGAGTATTAAACAGATAGTGTATATACAAGCTATCAAATAAGAACTCACTTTTCTGGTGATAGTTTGTTTACAGTGACGATGTCTACTGTTTTTATCTGATCGTCACGATATCCTTTGTTGTTCTTCAGATGGTGCGATTTCAACACTACTTTGTGTAGAATTTACCGGTTGGCACGAATTTAAGCCAGAAGTATTGTTTGTTGATGTCTGGTTACCTGATAAATCTTCAAAAGTCGAGGCGGATGCCGATAAGGACTCGACTGTAGTTTGTTTTGAGTTCTGAACGAAACTGTTCAGGCCATTAGAAATTTCTACACAAGACGAGTCTGTTTCTAATGATGACGCTCGACTGTTTGTGTGGAGTACGTTTGAATGATTTTCCGTATCTGGAGGCGAAATCGCCAGAATCTAACAATAATCATAGACAGAAAACAGAAATAAACCTACACATATGTGTATGCGAATATATTCTGGTCACCAGAAGCTACAATTCGCTACTGCAAAAAGTACACATACCGAATTTATGTTTGATGTTTCTCCATGTTTCGCCATAAGATCGATGTTTTTATTCTTACTTTGAGGAATAAAGCTTCTGGAATCTTCATTTGAATAAATTGGTGACAAAGAAAGGTTTTCGTTAATCACGACTTCTTCATGAAGCACTGTACTGGTAATCATCGGATTGTTTTGTATATCCACATCGTTGTTGGAAAGATCAATCGCTTCCTATACGAAAGTAGAAATCAAAAGTTAAATTTAGAAACTGAATACCGTTTTGTAAAAGAAAAAGAACAAGAAACTAAGTAGTTAAGATCAACACTTTCGACTGCTTGTAGCTTTCTCATTCATTCGAACTCAGATCGACACTAGGTTGACTCGATTTGATTCGTCTTGAAAGAAAACTTCGATTAGTAGTTGATTAGATTATTATTTATGAAAATTTTGATTCAATTAGTCCTCATACCACTAACCTGAGTCGTTTGATGATCTTGAGTATCGCCGGTAGTTTGTCGATCATCATCTGCTGTTCTCGGTTCAGTCTAAAGAAGAAAGTATCGACCATTTTTGTGTCCTCTGAGAATCATATGGTCAAATAGTTACAAAGTAACATCTTACTGTGTCGTTTTTGTTACGACATTGATCATGAAGGCCATATTTGTTCAATTAACAATCATTGCAATAAAAGCAAGTGTGGTGACCAGAACTAGAAAAATCATACGCTTACCTTATTGCCAGGTTCCCTTTTGTATGGTACCAGAATTTCACTTGGAATTGGTATTGATCTGGTGGGTTCCACTGCAACCAGTGGGCCTGGTCCGTAGTACTCGTACACTCTATAAGTGAAATACATATAGAACCAGAAGAATATTTTGATATGAGATTGTGACTTACGATCGTTTTGATGTCGGAGACACGAAATGTGGATTTGGGACGATGTCGATGCAGCTACTGACGAGTTGAACGAGGTCATTTGCACGTTCTTTTGTGATTTCCACATTTTGAATATCCATGATTGTCTTTAATTGAACTCCACTTAATAGTGTACCGTGATCACGACCATAGCTTAAAATGCTATTCACACATTCTTTCGCCTCGTTAATCTTGTTGTAATATTCATAGATGCCTCCTATCGAAAAAGAAATACCAGCGGTGAACTTATAGGCCTGATGAAAAATTTGTTTGAAAACACACCATTCTTTGATCCACCTCGCCAGGCTATGGAGCGTTTCGTTGTACCACCGGTAGACGCTAAAAAACACGAGAAAAAAGTATTTTTCGTCAATGATGTAAATTGTTCACAATAAAATCTAACAAATCGATTATAAGGAGTGAACACCGCTTCGTTTCATTTTGCACTTATCGAACAAAGTATCGATTTCATTCCCGCGAGAACATACCATTTATTTCTTTTGCTTCGTCTTCAGATGGATCGCCAACACTCGGTTCCATATCATCAGTATTACCTATATTTGCAACAAAAAAAAACATTTTAGATTTTCACTTTACAGAAGGCAGTTTCAAGATTTGTAGGTATATCACAGCATCCTATCAAATATATGGCAGTATTCACTTACTAATGGCACGCTTCTTCTTCTTTTTTGATGTTTTCATTTTCATCACCGTATCAACATACAAATACAAGGTTCCATTCATCAAGAAGATCTGTTGTGTTGCTGTTGTTCGTTTTTTATTTCCTTTGTATAAGATTGTTGAGTTCATTGATGTTTTTCGGCATCGTTGGTAGAACTCGTTAATACTGCCTTTTACTTCATCACTGCCTGTAGTGCCTGGAAAGTCACACAAAGTTTTTTTGTACGACGGTAAGTGTTCCAAAACATAGTTTTCAACATCGACTAGGACAAAATTACGAAATAACACATAAAGAATGAGATCACGTATGATTTTTCAATATTTGGGATCTGGTCACCAGAAACATAGGTCACTAAGCAGTATTGTCAATAAAATTTACTCAGTTACAGGGTGTCCCAAAAGTCCGCCGAAAAGTTTTTTGTATATATTTCTTATATAAATCAATCAATTAGACTTTTCTTTTTTATCATATAATAGTATGCTCTTTCAAGTTTTATTTCATATATTTTTAGATAAATGTCTGTTCCCACAAACATCAGAATAAAAACAGTTTTGTTAATGGCTAAATTTGAATCACCCACGATTGTCGAGAGAAAACTGAAGGCCGAATTTGGAAACAATGCACCAAAAAAAGATTGCATTATAGCAACATTTCAACGCTTTTGTGATACCGGTTCTGTCGAAGATCAAAAACGCTCAGGAAGACCTTCAACAGTTACAGAAGAAAAGGTTGAAGAAGTTCGTGAAGCTATCGATGATCAACCACTGTCAAGTGTTCGGGCGATTGCAACAGATTGCTCCATATCAAAAACAACAGCACATCGAATTATGACTGAATATCTGTTACTAAAGCCTTATAAAGCGCAATTTGTTCAACAGCTATTCGAAGAAGACCTACAGGATAGAGTTGAAATGTGTAAAATTCTGATTCCTATGTTACAAGATAATGCAATTCAAGAAAATATCTTTTTTTCCGATGAAGCTGTTTTCTATTTAAATGGTTTAGTTAACAAACATAACATTAGATATTGGTCAGAACGTAACCCAAATGTCACAATTGAAACGGTTATGAAGTCGCCAAAGATAAATGTTTGGTGCGCCATGTCGAAATATCGATTAATTGGACCATTTTACTTTGAAGAAGACACTGTTTATGGAAAGAATTATTTGTCAATGCTTCAAGATTTTTTTCTTCCCGAGATTAGAAAGCTTCATAAGGTTCGATCTGCTATATTTCAGCAAGATGGAGCTCCTGCTCATTTCTCTGCCGATGTGCGACATTATCTCAATAAACAATTTCCTGACAGGTGGATTGGAAGAGGTGGCTCAATTCGGTGGGCTCCACGCTCACCAGATTTAACACCTCTTGATTTTTATCTTTGGGGACATCTAAAGAACAATGTTTACAAATCTCCAATTAATGATTTGGATGAATTGAAAACAAGAATTGATAATGAAATTAAATCAATTTCAAAAACAACTCTGAGTAATGTTTTTTCAAATATTATTAAAAGGATGGAATTATGTATTTCAGTTGATGGAGATCATTTCGAACATTTGTTGTAAACTATTTTTCTATGAAATAAAACTTGAAAGAGCATACTATCATATGATAAAAAAGAAAAGTCAAATTGATTGATTTATATAAGAAATATATACAAAAAACTTTTCGGCGGACTTTTGGGACACCCTGTATATTTCCTCTGGTGACCAGATATAGCGTTTCTATACGAAGAAAGTGAGACGATTATTCTCTTCAAAAATAGTTAAAACATCGAAAATATAATGAATAAGAAACTTACATTGGTTTTTCAAGTTCTTTTTATAAAGTATCATTGACGGTGTGTTTAAAAATCGGTCGATGCCACCACTTTCTTCTATAGAAGTATGTAGATCATATTGTGCATCGCTCTCATGTCGGTTATCATGATTCAAATTGAATTCCGGATCGGTAGTTGTTGCTTTTGTCTTAGGTTTTGTTTTCTTTTCTTTTGCTGATGTCGATGGTGATTCACTTTTATCACTTGACGATTGAACAACATTTAGTTCAACAGTACGCGAAGCAGATGCTGAGTTTCCATTATTACCAATAATCATGTCGACGACCGCTAATGGTAACGTTGAAGGTACAGTATCATTACGTGTATGGTTAGATAATGATTGATCCACAGTTGTTAAATTTGAATTTGAACTTGTAGTATTGGTCGGTTTTATTGCCAATGATAACCGTGCCTTTGGATAATCTTCTGTTGTTGTTTTCTTTGATTTTTGGCCTGCTCGTTTCGTTCTAGCCATAATAATATGGAAGCGCCCAGAAGAATTGTCTTCTTTAATGAATATGAGTTAAGAAAACAACTGGTCTAAACAAAAATAAAATGGACACAAAAAGCAATAGAGCGATATTTCTGGTCTGGTCACCAGAAGTGCTAATTATTCCTATATCTCAAAAGTAGCTCTAGTAACGCGTATATGAAGATGAACGCATAAAAAGACTCCACTTGAGAATTTAGCTTCCATCAGTCATTCGATAATAAAATTGTGATCTTTTCAGTTGATATATATATATATTGATTCAAGAAAGGTGCAAGATAAGTTCAACCCGAGTTTCACCTAGTTTATTGAGGTCTATTCTGACGATGAGTAAAAAACTTTTTACAGATATTGTTATTATTCTCTTAATCCTAACGAAAGTCTTGATTTTCGTGAAGACACTGCAAATATCAGAACAAGCATCCTATGTTACTATGAGGATATGAAAATCTATCATATGTCATCATTCGAAGTTAATGGAAAGTATTTGACTGAAAGCATTAAAAAGAGCACAGTAAGATCATACCTGACTAATTTGATATCACAGTGAAAGTGCACTTCTACAGTTTTGTATTGCTTGCTGATTTTACTACAAACAATTATGCCTAAATGATTTTACTACTAGACTATTTATAGTCGCGTCGTCGTCCAAAATGTTCTACTCTTGTACTTGTTTGGCCGTTTTCCTACACGTTCTAAACCGGCTAGGCAATGAAAACAATTTTCTGGTCAACAAAGCAGACTAAATACACTAGATACACTTGTTTAGTATGATAGTAAAACGTTCACATTAATAGTCAGGAACTGTACATATCTTCTTTTTCTTCTTTCTTTCTATTCTAACAAATGTCGAGGCACATGGTGCTTATAGAATGTATATTTTCTTCGTTCGCTAGACACTACTATATCCACTTGGTCTGTTAACGTTCATTTGAAACATAAGAAACTTTGAAAGAAACAAATCAAGTTAACGTACAATAAAATATGCTGAATTTAAAGCAAGTATTTCTGGTAGCCAGAACAATGTATTGCAGTTTTAGCGAGAAGTTATCAGCACTGAATGTGAAGCTTTCTACCTATACAGCAATCAAAAGTTCATTCTGGTTGCTACGAAACACTTTCTCATGCACTAAATATTATTATTATATCAGTAAAATGAAATGTGTCATATTTTAATGTTTTCTCCGCACCAGTTAGAAAAATGATTATGTCATTTCTGAATCGTGCTACTACTACTTTAATCACGTCGTCGCCTGCCTACAGGAGCGCTAAAGATGATTGAGGAAAGTCGTTCTTACATTCTGAAAAGGATACCAAAATCGAATACATGAACACGTAGTTAGCAAAATATCGATAGAAATCTTCTAAATTTTCCGAATTAGTTCATATCTTCAAAACCACCATACAAAGTATTACCTCTATCTGAAACATATACATTTACCTTTCTGGCAAATTATCGTTTACACAGAATCGTTGTTCTTAGGCGAGTTCTATATAAAGAAACTTCAGCAAAGATGTTAGTTCTGGTAACCACAAATGACTTTTATTCAGCAAGCTCTCAATTCGAGCATACTCTCAGGAATGTCGATGTGGTATATCAGAGCCGAAACATCTGATGAATGTGCTAGCAAATGAATCTATTTTTTATCGATGTCATTTACTAAAGATCCACTGACCTATATAGCTCCCTAAAATATCAAATCTGGTGGCCAGAAATGGTGGTTCATCAGACTCTAAATAGAGCAGCAATGTGATTTTCCTTTTAATGAACAGTGATGACAACTCTGGTTACCAGATTCGACAAAAAGTAAGATTTCCAAATCTATATCTTATGTCTCTTGTGGCTGAAATCAGATCTCATAATGCATTGCATTATGCCAGCAATATATTTCTGGTGGCCAGGCTTGCAATTGCGAGATATTACCCAGAAATCGATTGACATTGTCTTAGAGTCTGGCAACCAGAGTTGTCATCACTGTTCATTAAAAGGAAAATCACATTGCTGCTCTATTTAGAGTCTGATGAACCACCATTTCTGGTCACCAGATTTNGCAGGAGGAAGGATAATGCGTCAAACTGATATCGCAAATAAAACAAGTTGATGTTTGTACGTACGTTTAGTCACATTATTATCATATAGTATCATATATTTTTAAGGGCTGATCGAAGGCTTATCGAGGACGACAAATACGAATATGATGATAGTTTTGCTTAATTACTAATTAGTCGTTAATTCTTATTTTTCAATAAAGCTTGACTAAAACGTAATCAGAATCGAGAGATCTGAATCTGGCTTTATCTTTTGTAAACCGCTTTCTCAAGTTTTCTCTGGCACTTAACACACAAGAAAAGCAACTGTGTTGTTGGAATTTAAGAAACAATTATGAGCGGCTTAAAATGGTACTCTGGAGCTGGCATTTTCTGATTCATTATAATGGTGTGTAGCTCTTTTACCTTTCTATGCTGTACAGAAAGATTAATGCATATTTTTGTCCAATTATCTACGGTAGTCAATCACCCAGGTCGACCAATCCCATACTCGGATCCGATCAAATTCCATGCTGGATCGTATCGAAACTCGGCGATGCGGCAAAATTCTATCGGATTCCCGGTGACGGTGTTGCTTTAGATTCCATCGATGTCGGATCCTATCGGACACAGTATTGAATTTAGTCGAATCCGAAAGACAGATTTTATAGGTTCCTAGGGTCATCATAGAATATAAGGTTGGGCTAATGCAAAACTCGAGCAAATTTTTTTTAGTGAACTTTTTATGGAATCCGATGCTGTCTGATACGCTGCATCCGAATATGTATGATATATTTAGATAAAGAGCTTTCTTCCCGCTGGAAATCGAAAAATACTGCAAAAATCGATGGTTTCAGAAAAACAGGTTTTCTACCAGGATTTTGACGATAGGGCTTCGAAAAAATTTACTATAGCTTTGAAAGTTTTTTCTTCTGATTCAGCATTGAAAACTGATTGTAGGACACTACTTTTTGATCGCTCAGTGCATATCTTTATCATCAAAGAAATTGATTTCTGTTCAAAAATCGACTGGTCGAGTGAGTCAGATTAAAAATACATCAACTCATTTTCTAATTAAGATATAGACTTTTTTTCTTCCACCGTTCGACTCTTTAGATGCCCTAGATATAATCTACGTATTATCTTTCCTTAACTCACTTTCTTTCTCAATATTTCCGTGGTATTTCGCGACGTCTCCTGTCATACATGTGTTTTTGATGTTTACCAGCATTTTGCACGATTTTTTTTGTTTCCTAATGAAATATGATGTTTATAATGATACAGATCTTTATATTAGTCACTTAGAAAATCTATCAAACAACTTTTCAAATATCCATAGATATATTTGACTGTACTCTGAAGTGATATTTTCTCAATTAAGCTTTGAAGAAATATTAGTAATAGCAGATCCAATTAGTTTGAAAGAAATGATGTTTTCGTATTTACTAAATAGCGATAATAAAATCTATTTTAACAAAAAAAGGAAACAGATCGCTGCATAAATGTGTTAAGCAGTAGAATCAGTTGTTTGAGTTGGAATTAATAATTTGACGGTGTGAAATGACGTTAGCTTTGTACATTGAACTGAAATACATCTTGAGAACGTAGTCATAAGAATCACCACGTTCGTAAGCAGCTAAAGTACGCCAAAATCTCCTCATTAATTTCAAAGAAACATTCTTCTGGATGAAATTTATTCTTGATTTGTTAATTAATTTGACCATGGTGGGGAATGTTTGGTCTATTCGATGTCGAACGAATTGTTTTTGGTGAGCCCATAATTCTTCTGTAGGATTTAACTCGTAATGGAACTTCGGCGAGAAACTAACTGCTACACCATAGTCATTAGCAACCATCTCTAATTTTGAAATCTAAAACCGAACGTAATAGATTACCATATCAATGGCTTAAAAAATGATTATCATTAATAGAAAGCTTACGTTCTTGAATGCATCGTGTGAATTTAGAAATTTTTCAGCTCTTCTGATCGTATATTAGATGGAATTTTAATACCAAGTTCTTTTGCCAAGATGAGTAGGCCTTGTGATTGTCCTTTGTTGCTACTAGTTGCAAAAAAAACAGTCGATAGATTGTTTTTTACCCTCTTCAGCTCTGTAGAATATTTTATCAGGTTTACAACGCGTACCAGGCTTCATTCCAAAATATTCAACCGAATAATGTTTAGCACTGTGAGTAAGCGCATTATCCACAATAACACGAAACTTATGATTTGCATGAGCTTGTTTAAATGGTAACATTTTGAACAAAAAAGTAAATTGATTGATGACTAGGGGTGGACCATTTATTTAATTTAGTTCCACTTAATTAACTCATAAACGGTTAAATAATCATCATCTGTGATCCCTTCTGACAACTAATTATCTATACGACCCAGCAATAATTACATGTACCCTGGTAAGATACTCACCTCTCTGGTTAATGCTACCGTGGGAACCAGTCTTGGAAAAAGCCTTTATTCCAAGGTGCATTCCAGCGAATTCTGATTGGTCAATTCCGGTCAATCAGCGAGGACCGCGATTTTTTATTGAAAACTTATTTTCACTCGAAATCCATCCGGAAGGCCTTATATAAGGATGTTTTTTTTGACCTCTGATTGTATTTGGCCTGCAGAGATCGGTATTGGTTGTTCATTTTCTTACAAGTCGGCAGCGTTTGACTCCGCTTATGGTATATTAACCATGGGCATTTGAGTTTTCCTTCATGAATCTATATTTGCATAGTCAGGAGGGATCTGCAATTGCCTCTGAAGCAACAGAAGATCTTTCTTATACGTTAATCACTTAATAAAGTGGAAATGAACGGTTAAGTATAACCCGTTAATCGTTAATATTAACGTTAACATCAACCGTTAACGTTAATATTAACGGTTAACGTGTTACTGTTTACGTTAATTTCAAATTAACGGAAATGGTCCACCCCTAGACTGCTGTTTCCCCACTTCTAAAACATGATGCGTCGTGACCTATAGAAAAGAAAAGAATTTCTATCTTTTTAAGCTATTAGCAAAATAAATCTTTACATGTCAGAACGGTTGGACTTTTCTTTGGTGCTTTCCATTGCGAATCTTTCCCTTCTTCGAGTCGATAATATTTGTCCTGATTCGTTAGAAAATTTCGAACATATTTTGCTCGAACTTCAACAACATCCGGTCTTTCATGACCTTTCCAGTAAGGCTTAGCAGTATTCTTATCGAATTTACAGCCCCAACGATGTAAATCAAGACGGCAAGCTTTTTCTGATCGAACTAGTTGTGGCACGTTTTTCACCTATATGCAATATACAAGAAAACATAATTATATGGTAAAAGAAGTCAGAGATGTAACATCTGAGAGAGATTTATTTGAAATTTTAAAGAGCCGTCAATTTATGTTGTTTTTGAAAGTAAATCTTACCTGTCCAGTTAGAGCATAATATTGATCATCTAAATATTCTGCAAGTTCCTAACACGTAAACGATGCGGCCTTTCTTTTGTACGCCTCTACGGCGTATATCTTGGCCAAAGATTCTAATTCAGGATATATATCAAAAAAACTTTCACTATGTTTACCACCTCTATTGTCCTCTAAAAACTCTTCTAGGTCTTCTTCAATTAATATTCTACTCCGTTTGTTACAACTTTCAGCACTGAGTCCACCAATGTCTTTCAGAAATGAATCAATTTTTCGCCAAGGAATATCGAAACACATTAATGATAGATGAAGTAACACGGATAAAGATCGTAACGAAGTATCTTATTTGAGAATTTCGAATGAATTTCCAATATCCAAAATATTGATGTTATTTTTTAAGATATCTTGTGTTTTGTTTTCATCTATATCAGGCACATTGATGGAAATTTTCGGATTAAAAAAAACATCGCCTGATTGATCGATACTTTCCTTTGCCCAACGGCTTCTAATAGCTGCGACTGATTGAGACCTTCTTTTCGATTTTTGAGGCATAATAATAAATAACAAGAATTACAAGGTCGACCAATGATAGAAAATGAAGCAGATACAAGCAATTTTTTTAAAGAAAGTCTTCACTCAGTATTAATCATAGGTTTCAAGTTAATGGATGCGCGTGCCTATGGATAGTATACAAACGAATAGATAAACTAAAATATCTTTGAGAGACTGATGTGTAAAGAGATCACTAGGTATTGATACGGTTCCATAGAGCACAGACGGTGTGTAATGAACCACGAACGTTTGAAAAGTTGTTTGATAGATTTTCTAAGTGACTAATATAAAGATCTGTATCATTATAAACATCATATTTCATTAGGAAACAAAAAAAATCGTGCAAAATGCTGGTA
>CAJNOJ010000905.1:0-16580 GCA_905250025.1 Adineta ricciae | reverse complement strand
AGAAAGAAATAGTTGATGTGAGAAGGCATTCATTTCAACATCGCATAGTTTGAGAATACAAATGACGAGAAAAAGTGCGGAACTTTCATCGTATCGGCATTGGACGAGTTGAGTATGGTGAATTTGAAAAATTGGACGAACCATCAATCAATCAATGCATCGGGGAGAGACACGTGCCTGTTCTGAACTTCTTTTTCTCCAGCATAGCATTTACTTTCAGACAGTGTGAAAACGTGATACGTCATTGTTGATGTCATTTCCGAACATTAGAACTGGTTTGAAATACACAATCGAGATCAGGACAAGCGAAGAGAGGATGGTGTGCGCTTCACAGTTGAAGGATCACAAGCAGAAGAAATAATCAGTTGACGTATATTAAAAACTGATTGTGGCGTATGAACAGTAGAACTGTCTTCTTTGCAATATGATTGCGCTACGCAAACGATCGGATGGTCTTCAAAATAAACCGGCTCCTACTGCTGATCTACAGATAAGTACCATTTTTCTTAGTTGTGTCCTTCTGGAGATGTACCCTCATGCGAAGCAAATATCAAGAGAGGATCAGTGCTAAAAGTACATTGATTATGAAGTTCGTCTGACGAAGCATAATTGTATCGTCGCCGTCAAAGATAATTTATTGACTAATTATTCCAACCAAGACAAAGTATTACGACGCATGCGAAGAGTAAACCATGAAAGGAAATCTTAGAGACTGTAACTTTGGAACTGATTTTTCTACCTCTGTTTCCACGTTTAATCATGCTGATGTCCTTATGAAATGAAATAAAGATTAGTTTGATAGTAAACTTCCGAGGGAATTGCTTCAGTTTTTCAAATCATGTACGAAAAGTTTGACAGAGATAGAGTATCTTTTAATTCTTCGTCGAGAATTGTAGTTATGTTTTACTGAAATTCTTGCTTAGGCATTCTCAAGACAGAAGAAAAATCTACCAGCACAATTCTTAACGACACTGAACATGTGAGGCATCATCGATCTGATAAGATTCGGGTACATTGAATAATCATTTTTTTCGTCAATGTTAGATGTGCATCAAATCCAATTCCCAGATACTATGTGAAATCTTCGTTTTTTCAAACGATAGACAAGTTAAAATACTAATATGATAAAGAATGAGTTAAATTGTAATCAAGATTTTACCTTTTCTGATTAGTTTTCATCGGTGTGAAGCTAGCACCACGAAACTAAGGATTTTCTGAAAACAAATTCCCGTCGATAGAACCTACTGTATCCGATGCAGAATCAAATTCTCCGTCGAGCAGACTTTTTTCCATGAACAGGAATTCGTTCTGGGCAGTGATATTGCGTGCCGACTATCGAAAAACGATGCCTATACATGTATACAGGAAGCAGAAAGATCAAAGAAAACTTTTCCCCCGAACGTTTTCCTATGAGCTGAAATGTCATCATTCGATTCAGAATTAAATTCTGCATCGAACAGAGTAAGTTTTATCGACGGGAATTCGTTTTCAGAAAATCCCTAGTTTCGTGGTGCTATCTGCACGCCGATCCGACGTTGACTTGAGCCTGCTCTGGATTCAAACCGCTCCACCGTCCATGGGAAGGTGAAGTACTGGCGATGTGAAGATCGCACCTGTTCTGCTTTTCTTCATATCGACAGAAACAGCAACTACAAAGCGTACTCAGGCACTCATAACGGTCATCTACCCTTACCTTCAAGATAGGCTTAATTCTAATCAATCGAAGTATCCGTCATCCCTTCAATTTGACTCGTTTGGAGATATTTTTCTGGCTGAGCAAGGAAATAATTGAATCCAAAAGTTCGCTTTAATTATCAGTTCAGAACGTAAGTAAAAAGATTCCATATGTCTTTTGTAGTATCTTCGATTTTCTCATCGACTCGAAGATTAGTGGCTCTCAATTATGTAATCACTATCAAGTCTCGTGTTAGGCGTCGAAAAACGATATCCTATTACCATCCAATTTTCAGTAAGAAAGTACATGCATCTGTATCAGTTGAAGGAAGGCTGTAAATGTATACCATTATATAGGATAGCTTGGACACGAATTCCACCTTTTCTTGAACGGATTCGCACACAAGTGTATTCCAACTCTGATCACATTTGTTCCAGATACAGCTCGATGAGCTCTATCGACTCCAATTATCAAAAAAACTTTCACCCAACCTCACCCACATCCACACCTTCACCCAACATCCAAATTCATCCGGATCCTCATAAATTTCAGCTTCTATATACGAAGTCTCATAAGTGATGTCTCTAGATGAATCTGCACAGGTCTTACTGCATTCATTGTACGATTCGCATGAGTTTGGGTGAAGGTGTGGATGTGGGTGAGATTGGGTGGAAATTTTTTAATGAATGGAATCGATAGAGCTCATCCAGTTGTATCTGGAATAGTTCTTGAAATGGTAGCTAGAAGTGAAGAAACGAATCCGTTCAAGAAAAGGTCGAATCTGTGCCTCAGATATCCTACATGATTGTAGCAGAAAGTCTCGTTGGTTTCACCGCAAAAACTTATGCATTGCAGGTAAATAAGAAAAAAAATCAAAACTCAGATAAAAATATCCTTTTTGCTAAACGAATTACTACAGAATGAATCTTTGTCATTGAAGAGCAGTTCAATAATAATAAAACATCTTTGTCGAGTATTTTTGTTTTTTTAAATCCAAGTAGATGCGTCGGTGCACATCATATATACAAGGGATTCGGTATTGCATATGCGTGATAACTCTGTTAATTATTCTATTACTCATCAGTATGGAGATCTATTACGCGAAGAGTGAGTGAATAAATGACAAATACAACTTTCAAACATATTATTTTAGTTTTGATGCAACAGTCTTGACCAGAAAAGGTCATTTGAACCTTTGCGGCACATTTGCACTGACTGAAAGTCATAGTTGTTGTTTTCGAATGAAACTACTCATTCTACAGCAATACACTCTGTGATTTACTTCTGGTTATTTTGGTGGTTCTTCTTACAATTCGGTTTTGTATTGATGCATTTAGTTGTCATATAATTATTAAGTGTTGCTTTACTAAAGTCGATAACAAGAGACCAATAAAATTTCAAGAGAAATCTCATTTATCTGAGGACAAATATGCGCAAATTAGTACGATGTTTTCTCTCTATGACGAAATGTACTTTGCACGGAGATCAACATCAGCATTTATCAAAAACTTTCTCTAACTGTGATTTTATGAACATACACGCTAGATTTGTATTTATCATTAGTCAATATTCTTTCCATTTATTCTGCATTTCCTAAGCACGTTAAGTATTTGGTCACCTGTGCAACATTTTTATCTGCTAGTAAATTAATACATCCTTTATGAAAATAAATTCTCAATTCTGACGATAAAGACTCGGCTACAAAAATCTACTATTTTATATTTTTGAACAATGCAAGTAGCCACTAAAAGATCGACAAGTAGAATGAAACGACTACGCAACTATGTTCTGAAACTAAACATCTATGGTGATAAAAGTGATTTGACACTCATTGATCAATTATTATCGACGGGAGTATTCCTCCTTTTATTATTCATACTTCTGATTCTCATTACAGTTTATCTTATTCTCACTCTTCAAACTCATTCGGTGACTATTCAGTCTCCATCGGAATCCGCTTTCACACAACTGTCTCAACAATATCCAAGCACACTTTCATGCCCATGTTCACGCACATCTGTTCGACATGATCGATTTCTCTCACTCGATCCTCAGTATCATCCCATTTGTACGAGTCTATTAGTTAATCAATCATTTATTTCATTATTATCTTCTGCGAATGTGAGTGAGCATTTGGTTGATGATTATCGAATAATGGCAACATCTCATTTTCAAATTCTTGCTTTACTTTGTCGCACAGTTCGACAAATGATTGATGATTCTCTCAGTGAATTTCTCTCACAGTATTTCACTACTTCAGAAGCTGTCTCAAACGAAACATTCAATGCCCAGATGAATCATCTTGTAGAACAATTGAAAACAACAAATATTGCCAATATAAAATATACAAGAGATTTTCTGTGGTTGAACGTGTTCTACAATGGAATTTATTCGGGATTAAAGACAAACTTTTACGATAAAGGCTCGGATGGTCACCTTATGACCTACATTGTGCGTTCTTATAATTCTTCAAATGGGGTCTGTAGATGTCATAGATCTATTGATTGCACTGCACAAGCTAAAATCACAAAGATAGTATCGTCTAATGCAACTGTAAATACAACGACGGCTGCGCAGAAATCAATCAAACTCTTTACTATAGCTGGTCTAAAAGTTGGTTGTTTGCCATACAACTCATTACTTCAATCGACTCTTCAATGTTTCTTCAATCAATCATGCATCAATCGAATTCAAAAGTACCTCCCTGCATTAACCTTCGTCCCTCCGCTCTCTGCTCACTCTCGTTTCCAACAAGATGCCACAGTCGAGCATCTTCTCGATCAACTCTTCGTCGAATCATGGAACCCAATCAGCAATTTCACTGCTTATTTTCAAAGTTGTTCTCCTCACTCATGCATATATTCAAATGGTCGACGATTCAATATTCTTTACGTCATTGTCAAACTCATTGGCATTTTCGGTGGCTTGAAGATGGTGTTGAAGTTCTTTGCTCCACTCATTGTCAAACTTATTCGACGTACTCAAACGTGTCGATGCATTTCTGAGACAGTGGACGAAAATGAAATGCCTGTTCAACAAAGTGAGCTATTTCTTTTCATAGCAATATTTATTTTTTATTTTACATGAAATAGATGCAAAGCATCATCTTGCATCTCTTGTACGGAAAATAAAAACAAAACTGAAGACACTGAATCTGTTTCCATTGTTGTCTGACGAAACAGATGGATTGTATTCGACACGACTCTACATCATCTCATATATCATTGGAATCATCGTGTTAGTCTTCTATATCTCGATATCAGTTCAGATGCGAAGCATCACTATACACGATCTAAGTTTGAACGAATATGAACGATTGTATGCGAAATATGGCAGAACATTGATCTTTCCATGTAGACATATGTCTGTGTCTTATTCTTCGATTATTCATCTCGAAGTCGAACATCATCAAGTATGTTCGAGCGAGTTTATCGACGACAATGTTTGGTTGCCATATTTTAATACGACTATTCGTTCCTTCTATGCGTTGGATTTTCGAATTGAAGGTTCAAATATATTTCGCATACTGCAGTCATTATGTCGATTATCGAATGAAACAGTGAGAAATCAACTACGAGTGTTCAATGAAATGCAATTCATCAATGCACATGTTGTGTCAAGAGATACATTCGATATTCAAACATCCATTCTAATTCATCAATTGCAACAAAAGGTAACGAAACTTCAGCAATATTGCGTGTTATTCAGAGCTAAAAGAAACGATCCTATGAAAGAGGGTGCCCAATAGTGGAAGTTCCAAGGGGAGAAAAGCAAGACTTCAGACTTCAAATACTTCACCAATACTTCACTCTTACTTCGCTAGCACTTCACTGTTCTTCAAATATTATCTGAAGTAGACGAAGTCTCGTTTTTCCCCCATGAGAAGTTCGCACTTACAGCTTGTCTGCATAAAGCAACATAGGCTACCATAGATTAGGGTTGCGCAAACGCAAGTACTCAGATAGTATACACAGTTTGTATTCACGATTCGTAGGAAATGAGTGAAATAAATCGTAGTGCATTTGCAAATTTGAACCCAATATTAAGAAAGATCTTTGATTATTGTAGACTCTTGACTCATTTTTAACAATATTTCAACTGGTTCGTGCATCCATTCAGCTGAACCAATTTATGGTATTTGGTAGTACAAATTCTCAAATCAAGCAATACAACAACAACGGTACTCTAGTATCCCGTTTTGTGCCAAATAATGACTACGACTATAACTGTTCATGTGGCCAAAGTGTTGATTGTCGACGTTCACAAGGTTTTTACTGTACCGCGTCCACATGTAAATCATGGAAGAATAGACCAAATCAGACTATACCTGGTTTAGTTCTAAGTTGTTTACCTATCGACTCTCTTCTTCTATCAACACTCGAGTGTTTCTACAGCTCACCATGCATTCAAATGCTCATCGAATGGCGTTCATTTAACGCCACAGTTCAAACAAATGATTCACGTTTCACTAGCGTCACTCCGCTGGATCCAATGCGTAACACTCGTTTTCCACCTACGACCAAACTGGAAAAAATTGTCTCAGAGCTATTCATCGAAAAGTGGATAAACAAAACCAACTTCACCGCATTCTATCAGCAATGTGCACCACACATAGGTACTTATACATCTGAACAGCACTT
Source organism: Adineta ricciae (assembly GCA_905250025.1). NCBI lineage: Eukaryota > Metazoa > Rotifera > Eurotatoria > Adinetida > Adinetidae > Adineta > Adineta ricciae. Next base: position 10,265 of record CAJNOJ010000905.1, on the reverse strand, counting down.
CGATCGTGTGTTTATTATTATAACAATATTTGAGATCATCAATGGTCTTTCTCTTATTCTTACAATACTCATTCCATTCTTTGTCAAACTATGTCGAGGAATCAAGCGTTACTGTTCCCAACCTCCCAATGGCATTCGAAGAGGAGTCATACTCAATGTACGCTTTTCTCACCGAAATATTCTTCAAAAATTTGCGAGGTTCAAGAATTATGTGCAGACGTTGAACTTATACGACAAACGACACTTTCGTCCCTCACCAGGTCCTCCAACAATAACATCTACTGATGTTTTGTTGATCGAACGACAGCGCTTCGCTACTCGTGTTTTTTTCATTTCCTTTATCATAATTCTCCTGGTTGTTGTCAACGCTATTACCTTCAATGTTTCAACGCATTCGCTCACGATTTCATTTCCATCCGAATCAACCTTTGAATCTCTTCAAAGAAAATATTCATCAAAACTTTCTTGCCCATGTTCACAAACTACAGTTTCATTTTCCAAATTTCTCTCAATCGAGCCAAATGCATATCATCAAATATGTTCAAGTGACTTTATTTCATTTCGCTTCTTGGATATTCTTTGGGGGTCCAATAGAAGCAGCATGTATTTTAGACCGGTTGACGATAAAGTGTTGAGTATACAATTTCGACTGTTGGCAGCATTATGTTCTCTTGCAAACAGCACCGTTGAGGAAAGGATACGAACACTATCGAATCGAGAACTCGTCACTCTCGAACCATTATCACGACGCTCATTCGATGATCAAATTCACTCGATTGTGAACAGTTTTATACGAGAAACGCCTCGTGATTTTCGGCGAACACATCAATATATCAATGACATGCTTCATGCTAATCAATTTCAAACTTTTCTCTTGACAAATTGGAATCTAGTAACAACATCTGTTGGAACATCACACTATTTCTCAACAAGTCCAGTTTCAGTAAATGAAAGTGACCAGTTCTGTTCATGTGAGACTTCCTCAACATGTGCAAGATCGAAGCTGGAAAACATGAAGTACCGAGAAACATTCGCTGGTAAAATATTGATGAAGAATAGAACTCAACTTCTTCTTCTTGCTTGTAGGTCTCGTTGTCGGATGTTTACCTGTTCATGGCCTTCGACTTTCAACTCTCGAATGCTTTTACAGTTCACGATGCTTGGAGAAATTAACTAAATTTGTCAATAGTTCATCGGTTCTGTCGCCTTTGGATCGATCGATTCCTAGTCGTTTCACACCAATCTCATCAACACCGATCGGTACTCTGATCGATGAGTTGTTCATCGAATCATGGCAGAATTCGTCTAATTATTCGAGTTATTACTCGATATGTGCACCATCGAACTGTCGATACACATATGTCGAAAGAAATGGTTTTGTATACACGTTGACTACGATTCTTGGTTTATACGGTGGACCGACTGAAGGGTTGCCTATCGTTATTTGGAGCAGTCTGTATGTGTATTGGAAGATTCGTGAGCGAATCAAGAGACATAGACGTATTTTATCTATAAATGGTGACTGAAGCGTGTGACATTTATGTTGGACGCTATAGTTAGAAAGTAAAATGACATATATTTGTGCCCCTCGCTTTCACTTATGACCATATGAATTATTTCCGAAATATCGGTTGATACGTGTTATTCCTATCTTTTGTTGTGTCATCTAGACAAAACATATTTTATGTCGGATATCTTGGACACGGATTCGCACACAAATGCATTCCCACTCTGATCACATTCGTTCCATGTGGAACTCGATGAGCTCTATGTATTCCAATCATAAAAATGTTTCACCCAACCTCACCCACACCCTCACCCAGGCGTTCACCCACACTCTTGTAGGTATAAGGGATTATACCAAAAGATATCTGGAAATATCCATATTGAATCATGGGATATTCTCCGGGCTTTTTCCTTACTGATATATATATATATATATACAGTCGTGTTTTCTCTATCGTTCGTTCGTTCGTTCGTTCGTTCTCTTTTTCTTCATTTCTTCTCCTCTTCTTGTTGTTCTACCGGTTCTTCTCGCATATTGTACGTGTGCTTTTCCCTGCTTGGCTTTTCCCTGCTTGGCTTTTCCCAATAAACGAAACTCTCACGGTCACTTACAACCCTCACCCACATCTTCACTCACACCCTCAAGTTGCTGATTTTTCAATAGGAAATGCAACGAAGTAGTTTGGTTCATTCTGAAGGAGATTCTAAACTAGATGAAAGCATGAAAGTAGACAGGTAACATTAATAAATGTTTAGAAACAGTGTTCCTTTTGCTTACACCTTTGGACAAGTGCATCGAAAATAGTTTGACATGAGTAAAATAGAAAAGGATTGAGAGAAAAGAATATACATAAAAGTGGCTTTAATTCGAAGTGGATTAGAGTGAGATATGCCTGGAAGTTTTTATCTAAAAGTCTTCTAATTCTTTTAGAAAAGGGTCAGCGAATCCAACAGATGAGTGCTACTTGTACTTGGGTACTACAGAAATCAATTATGAATTAATTTATTGGCCATATCCATGTAATATTTTACTCTTGCAGCATATATTCCGTACACATAGTATGCACTATGCGAGAGCGCTATCTTAGCTGACAGATGTATAGTTTATATTTGATGACTTAGCACTCTAGCAAACATAGATAGACATCAATATTGAAAATGATACTAGATGAAATAAACACTTATTTTCTTTTTAATTATCATCAATATAAAAAGAATCCGAAAATAAAACGGTCCTGTTTTTACCAATACTATTTTTTAGATTTCTTTTTCGACTTTTCACTCGATATTTTCTCTAATCATCATTCAATTACAATAATTAAATTGTTTGTTTGTTTACAAACGAGACTTTGTTTGATGTTAAAAAATTAACTACAAATGATCAAATAATACTGAACGGCAAATAAATAAAAACATTGGATATTACCCAGGACCATCGTTCCTGGAAGCAGTATTCCGCTTATTTACGGCGAAAACCCGCAGGATATTCATAGTTTCCGCGCTGGAAACCACGAGAAAGTACTCGGAATCCTACCGAAGGAACCGGTAACCGTATCCGACTATCGGTTATGGCGGGTTCTTGCTGGTTCCGGATAAAACCTTTTAAATCTGATGAAAGGATCCGATCGCCGGAATACTGCTTCCATGAAATCCGCGGAAGGTCCTGGAACCGGTCGGTTCCGGGCCGGATTGTTCGACCTGGGTATAGAGATGACAATTTGATGGCTCTAAAATCGAAGAGTATTAATAAAAACAAATATTAAAATTAAAATTAAATCGAGAGCCAAAAACATGAATCTATGAAGCAGTTCATGAACGACGAGCAGGTTCAAAAAGAACAACGTCGCTCAGGTCATTGGAGCTCGGTCGGTTAAGTTTATTATTCAACGATTTCCTTGCTGCCAGAATTGGGCGGCGAGGAATTTGCCGAATCTGATCGGAACCTGCTGAATTCGGTCGAAATCGACAAAAAGTGTACCGAAACCGGCTCGTATTGAGAAGGATGCAGTCACCGGAACGATCGATCTGCCAAGTTAGCAGTAAACAAGTTAAGTGTATACAAATTTATTTTGTTTTAGGAGATGAGTTGCATCATTTAATTATACAGGCGAATGATTTATTGGCAATGTTCTTGATGTGTTATAACATTACTAATGTTTCATCGAATTCGATTGTTCGTATTCATGACCTCAAGAAAGAGCTTAATGGGTCTACGAATCAATCATACATGTATAACTTGAAATTTGAATTCAACTATTCAATATCAAAACAAGGGTGCGGGATAGATGCTGATGGCGCAGTAACTTAAGTGAATGTACGATAACAATGGAATACTTGAATAATGGAACGGATAGTTCATTGCGTGAATTCAACTTTCGAGTTTGACACTACTGAAAAAACAATGAAATTGTATTACTCATGATTGTTTCGATGGTTTTACCGACGATTTAATTGACGACACACGAAAAGCAGAGAGTTTCATTCAATACATTAAAGATGAAAATAAAATTAATTTATCTAATATTAATATCGATAAAGAAAAATAATGATGAAATTGTTCCCTTTTCTGAAAGAAAGGGTTATAGCGTCATAAATACAGTCATGAGAATCGATAAAGTTTGTTTGTTTGTTTGCATAATCCAATCAGATTGCAGTGTGTTATAAATTAATGAAGTTTCTCTATACTCATCAAAGATTGACCATCGATGAGGTAATCGACGTCGAGGATCTCGAATCCGACGTTAGTGTTGCTTAATTAATTATTAATTTTTCATCAACTAGCCACGACTTATTAACATCCATTGTCAGAGTAGACCGAAGTATTTTTCACGTCGGAAAATTCGAATTTGAGGGTGAATTTCGTTTTATTCGCTGAGCCTCCGCTTGTTCCTTTCTGTTTACAAAGGAGATATTTTTTCTTTATCTGTTCTGAAATCTTTTGTAGAAGATGGAGAGCTGAACGCTATTCACAGACGTCATGCGTACAAAGATAGTAGCTCAAGAACTTACACGAAAAGATCTAATGCATTGTACATGATGATGTTTCTAATTGAAGAAATCCGAAAAAGTGATATGAGCTTAGTATCATCTTTACTTTTTAGGCTACATACATCATGTCTTTTTATGGGAATTTAGTAGAAGCAGTTCGCAAAGTGATATACCCGTCGGTGGAATTCCATCTTAGTAACTACAGACGCGTGGACTATACAAACAGTATTCTGAACACATACAGCACTATGAAAGATGTTCGTTTCGAAGCAAATTATAGAATAAGACTTTCTTATCTAGTTTCTTTTGTTAGTCGAATGAATAGAAGATCATGACTGTCGAAGCGACAATAAAAGAAAATCCAATCGTTCAGTTTGAAAGTTGATCAAAGGCGAAAAGAATAACAGAGACAGCATGGCAACGGCTAGCCGTGAGTGACCGACCGGAGGGAGGTCGACGAACGACTAGGCGCTTAAATGCTAGATTAATCCTAAAGTATGCGCTTAGAATAACCTTGCCAGGCTTCCGATAGTTTTGAAAGGGATTTGACGAATGCATATTCCTCACTGAAAATATTCGACAAGGTATCATTTTGTTGACAGGAGAGAAAAGAATCGGTTTATCGCTGTACGACACAAGCGAATGTTGAAACTTTTCGAGTAGTCTACTGTATATCATCCGTCTATGAGTGACTTAGTAAAGCATTTATGAAAATTTCCATGCGCGTGATATGAAAATAGAAAAACAGATGACAAAGGTGAATGGTTCGCCATGAGTGGTCGTCTGACTAGCTGTTGAGCGATGAATTTTCCAGTTAACATAGTGAGTGCTGGAGAATTATCCACTGACAAATGGCTAATCGGTCTGATTCCTAAAAAGACCTCTGTATCCTATTCATTCTAGTTCTAGTGTGTGACATAGTGCCATGATTCAGTTGAGCACTAGTAGCAATCGCAGTGCGTTTTTTCTCTTTCGAAGTCTCTGAATGTGTTCAGCATTCGGAAAAGTCTTTCAGAAAAAGGTCAGCTAATGCAACGGATGAGCGTTACTTGTCATTATATAACTACAAAGTTGTCAATTGATTTCGACATCAGAATTGAAAACTTACAAATCGTATCATGCACATCCAAAAGAATATTTGGATTATATCGAACAATATTTCGATTCAAAATTCAAATGCTTTCTTCTCTATTGTATCGATAGTATTATAAAAATACGTAAACATCAATTAAATCTAAATATCACGTTACAGGTAGTTAATGAGTGTAAGGAAGGATGGATTATTCATGAAAGTAATGAGAGGAAATTGGTTATTAATTTAATATCTTTTGCGTGATGAACAATTATATTCATCTGTCAGGTAATTTCATAAAGTTTTTCAAAACAAAATATCCAATACAATTACAAGAAAAAAGACATGAAATAGAAAAGGATGATCCATTAGAAATTATTGTTAATCATCGAAGTTTTACGTTTTGTTTTTAAAGAATTATTAAATGGACAAATTATTTTTCATACTTTTAATTATCAAATTCAAACTTTCATCATACTTCTTGATGTTATAATTAAAATAATTGAGTTTGTGTTACTTCAGGATATCAATGTATTCGTATAATGTTCGTTTTGAGTACTTTGAAATATTTTAATAATCCAAAAGAAAACTGAAATACTTCAACAATTTATTACGATGAAACATTATTTAAATATAAGAGAAAACGTCGAAAAAAATAGTCCGTATCGTTTTTCCACTGAAGAATGAACGAATTTATGGATTTAAATGTATTTTTACGAAGGAGCTTTAACAATTCATAATATATTTTTATTTCCTTTAATTTTTTGAAAATTTCAAGCGTATTATGAGTGAAATACATGATAAATTGATATTCTAACAGTATCACACCGATTATTAATATCCTTTCATCCGACAATTGGAACAACATGCAATACTATTGATCAATTATATTTTCAAATGAAAATCTATCATCAAACACTTGAATATTTTCTAGAAGTTCTTTCACTTATGTGATCAACGTAACAAAACAATCATTATCATTTAGTTTTTCTTCATGCAAGTATTGCAATTATATATATTATGAAAGATGATAGATCAAATGCTGCTGAATATCTTCTAAAAGCTGAAGAAATTCTTCATCAATCAGTATTAACCATTGATTCTAATGCACGTACCGATATTTATCGAACAGTTACAATTCTTTCAGGTCAAATCAATTTCATCGACCCTCGCTCTCAAGATTTGTTTTCTATTACTTTTCTTTTATGACGAAGTATGTACGACGTGACTGTTGTATTTTCTTTTTCTTCTTATCTGTGAAACTATGGTTATTTAGTTAGAATTGAATTTCTATCGATGCCGATGTTATCTTAACATAATAAATGACACCGTTCGTTTGTTATTATTCTCTTTTACATTGAAGTTCTTTTAGATTCATTATCATCTTCATCCACAACATTCTAAAGACTAAAACATGAGTAAAAACATATTTATTCAATTATCAAATTCAACAAAAGAATCGTCACATTTCGATGATTTCGAATATCCTTTACAATGTTCATTCGATGTCTATGGTTATAATGCATTATCGAAAACATATGAATTCATCTATAACCGCCAATTGAGCATACAATATGGTACTTTAATCGGTGGATTAAATCTGCATTTGAATATCTTGGATTGGCAAAAACATCATTATAGATTGTATCTTAGTGCAAAAAGTAGAGAAAGAAAATTTAAATGCATCTCATCTATCACACTTACTCAACATGGTTTAGTTGATGAAAATAATCCTAAGCATCTTAACACATTCCTGTTAGAGATTGATGATTAATACTATCGGATGATACCGTTTTTAATGATAAAGATCAACATCATAAGAGAAGAATTTTTTTAAATGTTCAACATTTCTTTTTTTTATTTGAGAAACCTTTTCATTTTCGTCTGGTACGAAGTATATTGGTTCTCATTTAAAAAATAAATTTTTAATAGATATTTAATTAATTTCTATTTCATTATTTTCACTAATAGTGATGTAATTTGTTCTCAGTAGTAGTCGAAGAATAAATGCGTTAGACATGCAATAGAAGACGAAAAATTCTGTAAACACATGTTGGATAACACATATTATCGATATTTTTCTTTTTTCTTTTCTTCTGTTCGAATTAGTCTGTTCAGGACGAGAAAAATGTGGAAGAAAAAGAAAATTAATCGTTAAGCATAACGGACGAACATATGCTTTTGTTTATGTGAATATATATATATATATAACTCTACTCAAATCTACACAGTATAGAGGAATGAGAAACATGGATGCTAGTTCTTTTGAACTTTTGCCTAATGATATTTTTTATGACATATTTCGTTATTTATCTCCAACTGATATTCTTCAATCGTTTTTCTCGTTAAATAAACGTTTCTCAAGAATGATAACAAATGAATATTTGTGGAATATTCATATTGACGGATCAACAATTTCATTTATGACGTTTAACGATTATTGTGATAATATGTTGAAGTTAATAGGAAGTCGTATTGTCTCATTAAGAATCACATTAACTAATACGATTAGTGGATGGTCATTCGTCTCATCTTCTTTTCGATATCTTCAAATGGCGCTGCTTCAACGTTTACACTTAATTGACATCGAACCAGATGAATTCGATGAATTATTACTCGATAATTTTGTAAAACAGTTACATACTTTATTAATTGATGTGTCACCTTCTAATTCATTTAATGGTCTACAGATCGAAGGAATTTATCTAGTTAAAGTAAGAAATGAATTAATCTTTCTAGATTTCATATGAAACTAATTTCATTTTATTATAGATTTGTTCAAGGATGCCTTTTCTAAAGACTTGTCGACTTCCATTTAATTATGATGATATGAAAAGGAATTCTACAGGAAACTATTCGCTGAAGTATGAAATTTCTTTAACAAATCTATTAAATTTCAATCAACTTCGAACTTTAACTATTGGCATACATACGGCACAGTTTCTCGAACGTTTACTATTATGTATACCATTGATTGAAAATTTTTCTTTTACCATAAGAAATCGAGATAATCATGAGAACGATAATGAAATTATGTATGTAATTACTATAAGTATAATCTGTACGGTAATAATCGTTGCTATTAATCAATTTAGATTACCTGTTGCCATTGATTCACATCATCTTCGATATTTATCTCGTCTGAACATGCACTGTCTGGATAGAATAAGTTTTTATCGAATGACTGCACTATTCTCTTTAGTTTTCGATCGACTTAATCATTTGTCATTAAAATTAGATGCATATATGTCAATATCTGATTCATTGATTATATCAGGTGATATTATTCAACAGTTATGTATTGATCGTCTTAAATCAATGGCAACATATAGACTTAGTCTATTGTTAAGTGTCGAAAACGATATGCAAGATAAATTCATTTTCAATTCATTTTTAAAATCTCCATTTATTCATCAAGAAAAATCGAGAGTTTTGATTCAGGAATATACTAATCATGATATTAGTCGTTCATATCATTGTTTTATGATATATACATTTCCATATAATGACACAGTTATTAAACCATGTGTATTCTCTACAAATCTTCAAAGGTAGATAGAAATCGTAAACATTTACGAAGTAAATTAATCTGAGCTCATTTCTTTGATTTTGTTTAGATTCAGTCAAACGACTACTAATGCAATGAATTTATTTCCTCGAATAAATACATTGTCATTATTCGGCTATAAGAAGATGAAATATATTCGGGATCTTGGCAATATTCGAAGTTCGATATCGTCGTTAGTACCTTGGACTTTATTCACACATATTGAAATCAATGATAGTGATGTTATTACTCATCATACATTACGATCGATATTGGAAATGGCTTATAATGTACATACATTAGATATCTTTGATGATAGAGGAGTTTTTTTCCGTACGATACTGCATAACAAAGATAGTTTCGGAAGGCGTATCAATCAACAGGTAAGAAATTTTATTCTTTTAAAATTCATCATAACTTAAATATATTTTTCATTGGTTAGATAAAATCCTTGAAAATCTTCGATGCGTCATGGACATTACAGAATGTTCAACGTTTCTGCAGATTACTGTCGAATCAATTTTCTAGTCTGAAAACATTTTCATTTACTATTTTTGCTTCATACCTTCACTGGCGTTGGCAACCATCACATACTATTGGTGGGAAAAATAAATCTACAAAACGAATTGTTAATCTCATTCATTTTATTATTGATCATTTACAACAACTGGTTTGGCTTGAAATAAACTTTTCTAATTTGGATGCTCCTGATACACCTTGTTTCCCAGATTTAATCCGACGACAGCTACATCAATATTCACTTAGTCGACCTTGTCAGTTCAGATGTTCTACCAAAGAAATTCAAATCTGGCTTTAACAATACATTTTGTATCATAGAAGATTTACGCCTTAGGAGCGCTATGATAGTTTTCAATAAAATAGAATATTTGATTTCGTTTCTTAATAAAACACTGAAAACGTCTACAGTCTGGTGTAAATTTTCTATATAAGGTATAGTATCAATAGTTGCGATATCTATCTATATATATAAAGAAGAAAGTTTGTCTGTCTGTTCGCTATGCATTCAGTCCCTGTAGCAGCTATCGGCGTGAAACTTTCCACAATACTTCCTGAGAACCAGAGGAAGGTCGACATCTACTTTTCCCCGAGAACAAAGGAACCAGCCGTTTGCTGCAGGCAATATATGAAACG
>CAJNOJ010000904.1:0-15075 GCA_905250025.1 Adineta ricciae | reverse complement strand
TTTTTTACTCAACATTTATCTCAATAGGATATCAAGAGAATCAGCTAGTATGATGAAACTTTCTATATAATATCACACCAACTAACTCGAATATATAATGCAAAAAAACGGAGGAATGACAATTGTTCGAGAGAGATATAGAAAATTCCGAGAATTTATTGACTACCCTATGTAATATTGAACATCCAGACGATATAATTGTATTTCGTGGAATAAATCTTAATGAACAACAAAGACAGGTTTTTACTAAAAATAAAGCATTTCACTTTCCAGGATTTACATCAACGAGTACAGCATTAGGTACAGGAATCGGCTTTGGTAATCCTTCATTGAAGATTCAAATTCCAAGTGGATGTCAACAAGTTAGAAATATTGCTAATATTTCATGTTTTGCAATGGAAGCAGAATGGCTATTTTCTCCTTATTCACGTTTTAGACTAACGAATATTATTGGGAAAAAAGTTTATTTAAGAGCTTTAGATAATATTTCTTCTCAATATTGAAATATTTTAATTGAAATAAAATCATAAAAGTCAATTTTTGAAAATGGGAGAGTGAATTGCAAGAGTATGTACCTAAATGTTAGTTTAAAAAAATACAGAGTGTGCCAATAGGCACACTAATGAAGGTTTTCTTCTTTCACAATATTATCCTTGTGTTCTGTATTATACACGACACAACTGGAGAGTAACACGATCGAAGTAGGATGAGATACTGCAGCAGTAACGAAACATTATTTTATTCATCATATCATCTTTTTCGTTACACAGAGCAACTGCGATGACAATGCAATGATAGACAAGAATGATGCTGCAACGCTTATCGTTATATATATATATATGCATGTGTATATTTGATAATTTTTCTTCTTATCATCTTTTGATTAAGAATAGCTCTGTTAATATGCATCTTTTTCACTATTTTCTTGCTGTATTAATTATTGTCCAAGCAGCTGGCCAACAATCACAATCAATCAGTTGGAATTCGTTTAAACGTCGTTATGATAAGCAATATATCGATGCTAAAGAAGAACAACATCGGTAAGAAACAAAATTAAAAGTCACAAGTAATGAGGATTGATTATTTCTTTAGTCGTATCATTTTCGAAGATAATGTAGCAAAAATTAACCGTCATAATTATGAAGCTAACCTCGGTTTGCACACGTATACACTTAAAGTAAACAACTTTGCTGATATGGTATGTCTATGCTTATATAATCAAGTAATTCACATAAAGAAGTATTTCGTTCATTTAGACACATGAAGAATTTCTCAGAAAAATGGTCAGAAGATCTAAAACGAATATAGCTACGAAAGTTTCTAAAACATTTCATCGACATACATATCTTCCACCATCAAATGTAGTTATACCAGATGCTATCGGTGTGTACTTTTAAGATATTTATCGTGTAAAAGAGTAGAGAAATTCTTTCATACATACTTGGATTTTTATAGATTGGACTGAAAAGGGAGCAGTGTTGTCATTGATTGAAACGCAAGGTCAATGTGCTTCCAACTACGCATTCGCATCGAAAGGTGCTCTGGAAGGGCAACATTTTCTCAAAACTGGTAAATTGGTACGTCTATCAGCACAGAATATAATGGATTGTTCTGATAAATATGGCAATGAAGGATGCAATGGAGGAACAATGGAGGCTTCTTATCAATATATTAAAGATAACAAGGGAGTAGATACAGAAGTAAGCTATCCATATGAAGCTATGGAAGGTGAATGCCGTTTTAATCGAACTAATGTCGGTGCTACCGTTACGGTCAGTATTCTACATTAATTTCATATCTTTTTCATATTTAGTCTTTTCTTTTATCATAGGGTTTTGTTGATATTCCATCGGGAAATGAAACTGCATTGCAAATTGCTCTGGCTACTGTAGGTCCTATAGCAGTTTCTGTTGACGCTAGTCATTCATCTTTTATATTCTATTCGGAAGGTGTTTATAATTATCCAAATTGTTCAAAAACAGAACTAGATCATCCTTTCTTTCTTGTTGGATATGATACACTTATCAATGGTACATTTAAACAAGATTATTACATTGCAAAAAATTCCTGGGGTGATTCATGGGGATTAAACGGATACATATGGATGAGTCGTAATAACAATAATCAGTGTGGTATTGCAACAAATGCTAGTTATCCTCTTGTTGATGCAGTGCCAAACCTTTCGCACCGCATTAATGTAGTCCGATTCGAGTTTTCTTTCTTCATTTCTTTCTCGATGTACGCATTCAAGTTTGTGATTTTGTGACGCTATGATCTCAAGAACGGTTGATCAGGAAAATGATTCAAACGCGAAAATAAAATGTCGAGATTGAATTTATAAAATTTATTTTTAAAATCTGATTATGACATATGGTTCATATTCTGAACATTGATAAAGTAGCCGTTTTTTTACACGTAATGTTGTATGAGATAATTAAAACGCATTTTGAGAACAAAGTTAGGCGGTAATTTCTTTGACGATACTTTTAAGAGTGAATCAAAGAATAATATTGTTTCTTTATATATTATGAAGTTGCTATTTTCTAATCCGTGATTTCGCAACGCATACTGCATACGAATATGAAAATCGTGTGCCATTTAGTTTAACAAGACCATTGGCCACCCAACAGTCCTGATCTCAGCCCATTGGATTACTGTATTTGGGATGAATTTGTAAAGGTCATCAATTGGAATAAAGTGACATCTAAAACAACACTAATCCAAGAATTAAAAAAAGCTGTGAAAAAAATTCGAAAAGATGTTGTGTTTGAAAGTTGTAATTCTTGGACGAATCGATTGTATCGTATGGCTCAACATGATGGAGATTATTGAAGATAATAAAAATATATAGGTTTTGTAGAGAATTTAACGACGAATCTTTGGATAAAAAAACTTTTTCGTATGTATTGAGATATGAGTGAAATATATGGAAAATACGGAGAGGCTCATTTATTCTTTGACACCCGTTAGATGAGAGAAAACAGATATAAATTACCAACGATACCACCAGAAGGAATAAACGATTAACGCTCTTATCACGTATGGTCATATATGTTGTATGTCGTCGTTTTCTCAGACAAATTGACGATCTAATAATACACTATTATAGTGCGACGGAATCAACAATATTGTCGATCTTACCAGATCCTGATGGATCGTCAGATCCTCAAAGATCCCCATATCCTCAAAGATCCCCATATCCTTAAAGATCCTCATGGATCCTAGGATCTTTTAGGATCCGTGAGGATCCGCTTTTTTCCCCCTTGGAATATACCAAGAAGGAAAGAAACATATATATGTCAAATGACGTCACTAGATAAAGAAAGAAAAGAATACACAGTTCGATTCCTAGCATCTCGAGAAATAATTTATGCGTTAATTTTAAGTGAAATTGATCGTAAAACAGATAGTTATACGAATCTTTAATTAAGATAAAATCCATATTTTATTAGATAGCACACACCAACACTTTAAACGTGAAGGGAAATTTGCAAAAGCAAAATACAAACAATATAAAGCTGACGTGAAAGTTATTGTTCATTCAAGATTAATTACCTTTTGCTTTTTTATCAGTTCGACATCGACAAATATTAAAAGATCCTTTAAATCTTTTCATATATAAACTCGACGGTACGACAAAAATAATAAAGACGAATATCGATGGTGTAAATGAAAAGAAATAAGCAATAAGATATAACCAAATATTCTTTGATGTTCGTATACAACCAGGTAATGATGAAATAATTAAACGTGGTATTGTTAAAATAAGTAAGACAATTGGACTAATAATCAAATGTTGATGTTTATGCAATTGTTGACGAAGATGTTCTCGAAAAGATTGATGAGTTTGTGCTGATGATCGTTGACGCGCAGTTTTAAAAATAATAAATAAAGCTGAAAATAAATTAGCAAGAAATGGAATTATAAGATGAAAATATAATATTCCAGTATTATAATTTTGAACAGAAGACGAATAATGAATTACACACCAGACATGTCCTTCAGTTGTATTTTGATAAATTGTATTGATCATTGTCTTATTTTTCACATTTAATAAGGGACTATTACTTTTATTAACATAAGCTTTGTTAATTTCAGTTGTGTATTCAAACATATTGCGATGTAAAGGTTCATGAATAAGACTAGCCATAATACACAATGGTAAAATAAAGATAATACATTGAGCAATACGTTTACTCTTCTTTTCATCAAAACGAACTCCACTGTAAACTCGTCCTGATCGTTCAATCGCAACACAAGCATTTAACCAAGTATCACAATAGAGAAAAAGTTTAAGAAGAGGTTCGATAACTAAACAACCTCCACGAAGTACTGAAGGGCCAGTCAAGACATGAATTTCCGTAAGTAAAACAAACCAGAAATTAACTAAAAACATACAGCATGTCATAAAAGAAGTAATTGATAATGTAAATAAATATAATCCACATCCAGTTTGCCGTTCTTCTGCGCTTTTAAATGTTAAAAAAGAAAACAAACTATTTACGAATCCAACAATAAACATAATGATTGTAACAGCAGAACTTATTTTTATTGAAATTGACTGAACAGATAATGTTACATCTGATCGAATTTCACCACGTAAAATATCATCTAAAGGTAAACCAATTGTTGTTGAATAAAAATGACACCGATCTCCAATTGAACAACTTCGTTGTTTTGAATCTAAAAAAAGATCAATTAAAGAAGATTTGTATCCTTTTAATTATTAATATATGCACATACGGAAATAATTCATAGTAACATTATTTTCACCAGATATGAATATAGTAAAATTTCCTGTAGCATTTGGATAATATGTTGTTACAACTAAGATATATTTTGTATTTTCATCAAAAGTTCTATCGAATTTCAATTGTCCTTGATTACAATGCCCACTATGATGGGCTATTAAATTACCAAATGGTTGTAATGGATTAAATTCATCTTTATAAAGATAACCATATGTATCGATTTCACTTTTACTCCAAAGAACATATGAACCTGTTTTTTTAACATTAATTTCTAATGTTTCATAATAATAACTTGGTTTTTTATAATCACGACAGTATTTTCGACTATTTATTGTGAATTGAGATGGATAACTAGATTGAATATTTATTGGTGTGCCTGTTAAATAAAAATGATATAATTTCAATGACTATTAGTGTGTGTATCTTTCAGGATTAAAAAGCAACAAAGATAGAACTTTGAAAAATCATAGGTCCTCTGAGGCATATCTAGATAACTTCGTTTCTGAATGCTGATTTTGCACATTTTGAGCTTTTTTCAGGTAAAGTTTCGATAGAAAAGTATATTTTGGAATTAAAATTACAAACTAAATCGATTGATGTATATTTTCAAAAGTTTCTAGAAGATGATCTCTCTACCCTATAAGCACAGCGATCGATTAAAGTAATGTATCCACTTTTTAACTAATTACTTACTCAAACGGTTGATATTCATATTCATCAATCCTGATATATAAATTGTAATGTTTCCAATTTTCATTGGATAAAATGTCGTGACAACCAATATATACGTTGTATCATTATAAAGAGGAAGTTCAAATTTAAATTGTTCATTATCATCATCGTCATCGTCATCGTCACCGTCATCATCATCATCATCTTTAAAAAGTAGATTATCATTTGGATTAAGTGAATCAAAATTCTTTTCGTAAATATAACCATATGTATCGATCTCAGCATGACTCCATATTGAATAATAACGACTTTCTTGTACTTTTATTTCAAATGACTGATAATAAAAACTTTCCCAATCACATTTTTGAGAATATAATTGACTATCTTTCGTCAATGGTGATAAAAATGTCCGTTTAATAACAGATGACATATCTAAAAATAAATAAATGTAAAAAAAGAATTTACATATATTTTCATTGAGATTTGTAATTACCACAAGAATTTTTCAAATAATGAAATTTTTGTATTCGATTATTTCCAGAATCAACAACAAACATATTTCCAAAACTATCAAAAGCAAGATTAGATGGAAATGATAATTGATTAAATTTTATACTAATTCCATCACATCCAATAACACAATGAACACCATTTAGTCCTGAACGAAGAATACGATGATTATATGAATCAACAATGAATAAAAATTGTTGAGAATCAAATGTAATACCGGTTGGACATGAAAGTGGATATTGATGTTGTGCTGATGATGCATCTCCTACTTCTGTTTTACCCAACGCTTCTTTCCATGTAAATCTTTGTATTCGATTATTTCTACAATCTGCTACAAATGTATTGAGCTCCGTATCAACATAAATTCCACGTGGATTATTTAACTTATCTGGAGTTGATCCTTGCTTACCTGTGCCAGCTACGAAAATCGATGCTTGAATAAGTCCATTCAAATTTCGTTTAATGACTCGATGA
Organism: Adineta ricciae; assembly: GCA_905250025.1. Classification (NCBI taxonomy): domain Eukaryota; kingdom Metazoa; phylum Rotifera; class Eurotatoria; order Adinetida; family Adinetidae; genus Adineta; species Adineta ricciae. The sequence continues at coordinate 8,668 of CAJNOJ010000904.1, read as the reverse complement.
TGCTTAGGCATTGAACAATATAGATGATCCTCTCTATCGATAAATAAACCAAAACAAGATGAATAAACATTCATTTCATCGGTAAATATTTCGGTATTCAAGATCCATTTCTTTATTTCACCATTTATTCCATTATCAATGTAAATATCACCATTTAAAGCAACAAATAGAGAATTTGAATCAGAGAAATAAGAAGGAATAATTATAGGTGGTTGAATATTAGATTCATTCCAAATTAAGATTTGTTTTTGCTCTCGATTGAGAGAATAAATTAAATTTTTTTCATTTATAAAAATACTTGTAGTATTTAAACCAATTTTTGATTGACCAGTAAAAGTAATTCCATTTCGATTCCAAACAGATTTTAAACAAAATTTTGGTATATTTAATGGAAAACCTATATAGACAAGAAGAAATAATTCTTACATAGACATATTTAATGACGCATAATCGAAGAAAAAATCAGATGAATACTTTTTTATTCGTTGAAAATTCGAAATATCCATCGAGCTTGAGAATGTGCTGCTGCCATGATTAAAGAAAAAAATTAGAATAAGTGCTGTCAGTACCTGATAGATGGAACCGGTCTGAAAAAGTTAGACCGGACCCGACCAGCCGGTCTACTGGTTTCTTACTGGTCTACCGGCATCTACCGATCTACTAGTAAAAAGGAGCTAATGGGGAATTTCATTTTGCGACAAATCCGAAAAAAAATACTTAAGTCGACAAAATCGATTAATAACTTTAGTTCAGGAAGACAAGAAGCAAACGCGTCAATGCCCGATATCAAGGATTTCATATGCACCAGAAATCTTCACACATTACGGCAGTCAAAACGGTATACATACCTATTCCCAACTAAATCAAAGCCTAGGATATCACTAGCGGCGTAGCCAGAGGTGGGCTGGGGTGGGCTGAGCCCACCCTAAAAATGTTTGAGCCCACCCTAAAAGTGTTTGAGCCCACCTAGAAACAATTTTTATGTTTTTGAGAAAACTTACCATAAGAGATAGGAAAAATACTACATCATATAGTTTAAAAAAGTAAAAGTTTTGAATGGAAATTTTTAATGGTTATTCATTGCTAGTTAGTCCAATTTCGTCAGTATGTGCTAATATGTGTCTTTCATAGTTCACTATATTCTTCAAGTTCTCTATGACATATTTTATTCCCTTTGTTGTTTCGCAACCTTTTTCACTCTTCTTATGTCCTTTTCTCGTATGTTTTCCATGCTCTCTTTCTGCATGATATCAGTTATCATATTCATCCACCATGGCTTTTTCGTATGACACATCCACTAGATAGCGGCGTAGCCACAGGTGGGCTGGGGTGGGCTGAGCCCACCCTACCAAGAAACCCTGGCTACGCCGCTAGATATCACTGACTAATATTTGCGTTCCAGTGCAATATAAGCATGGCATTAGAGCTGTATCTGCGCCACAGCGATATCCTAATATAAGGTTATGGCGAAAGGAGATAAAAGTCGTAGCTCTACCATGGCGGTATTGTGGTATAAAATGTACCAGTGCAAGGGTATAGTTCTATAGGGGATATATTTGTGCTTGCGGTATTACGGTATAAAATATACCAGTTTAAAGGTGCAGTTGTATAATGACTATACCACACTACCGCACATACTGATATACCTCAGTATTACCGTATCAATTCGGATTTCCGAAGCGATTCGAGTGATAATGAGATATAATGCTTTTTTCTACAAATTACTTTTCTTTTATAATAACTGATTTTCCTACCAAATCATATTCCCCATCTTATAGTAAAAAACCTTCTTTAAACTGATGATCAACACATATTCCGCACATTTCACTACTATATACTTCGTCAAACGCGTGCTATTTAATATCCTCATTTTCATTTTATTTCTGAAATATCATTTTCGTTTCATATAGTTTCTTCAAATGCGATATATTAGTAACCAATAACAACGTAAAACATGTCTGTATGATAAAAGCCGGAGAATGGAAAATTTAGATCAGTGAAAAAACCGGTAGACATACCGGTCTAAACTTTAGACCGATACCGGACCGGCCGGTTACCGGTACCGGTTCCATCGATGCAGTACCTTCCGAATGACTTAGGTGCTCTGTAGCCTACACTTTCTCTCTTGGTCGCAATGTTTCTTTTGAAAATCTATAGTTTTTCGAAATTCGAATTTATTGAAAATGAATCTACTGCTACGAATCGAATAAATTCATCAAGTCTTTTAGTAGAATGTACTCTATAGTATAAAAATAATGTCTAAAATTCATGAATTTTCAAAAAACAAAGCAATTCATAATATCTATCGCACCACCATGAGCATTCCTGTCGTAATTTTCAGGTCAATTATTTGTTCTCGATTTGATATCTTTAGACTCCAAAATGAAATGTAGAATATTTCTCGCAAAATGTATTAAAACTATATTGATAAACTTTTAAGATAAATTATAAATTAAACTTAGAATATTTCTCTTTTTGATATTCTTCGAAAGACAAAAGTCAGTTTACAGTAGGCCTACGACAGTTCCAGTTTAGTTCATAGAACTAGAACTTTTAAGCAGTTCTAATTCAAAAGAACTGTAACTCTTCGACGGTTCTAGTTCAAAAGAACTGTGATGGCAAATAAGTTCCTACTGAAAGAACTCGAAATGAACTTGTAGTTTGAAAACTCTCCTATTGTGATATTTATGTTCTTTATTGGATCCTTGATGCGCTTGATATTGAAGAGATATGCATGATCTAATAAGAATCTGCTAGATCGTCGACTCAAACGTGATTCTACCAAAGGAAACGAGTCCCATATTGTTAATCGCAAAGAATCAGACATACAGAGACTATCGAACAACGTTTAAGTCGACGATCTAGCAAATTCTTATTAGATCATGCATATCTCTTCAATATCAAACGCATCAAGGATCCAATAAAGAACATAAATATCACGATAGGAGAGTTTTCAAACTACAAGTTCATTTCGAGTTCTTTCAGTAGGAACTTATTTGCCATCACAGTTCTTTTGAATTAGAACTGTCGTGCATTTCAAGTTCTCAGTTTCTAGTAACTATTGAACTTGAACTGTCGCAGGTCTAGTTTACAGTGAAATTTCTTTTCAATAGACGCTATCGGGGCTTTTTAAAAGTGTCCGCTATAAGAGGTTTCACGGTATTTACACAAAATCTTTAAATGTATTTTTTAGTTTTCTTGTGGTGAAACTTAAAAAAGAAAAATCAATCATCTGAAGCTTCATATTCATCTTATTCGTGTTTTCACCATTAATAAAAAATATAATCTTAATTAAGATGTTTCTTTTTAAAAATAATGCATGAAATCAAGATATTATTCTAATTATTTAGTTTATTCATAACTCAACTTTTCTTCACATTCAATTAAACTGAAAACGTTCGATAAAGTCCTCACAATAAAAGAAATTTTATCAATATCTTGAATGTTGAAAGCTTCGATTATGATTTTTTTTTGTTTTCTTTATCTTTTTTTCTTATAGTTACTTTCAGAATACTTGTTTTTCACTACCGAGTCAAATATTTCATAATAGAAGTTTCAATATAACTCACCACAAAAATTTTCTACTTGATATTTAATAATGCGACTATTTTGAATACCAACAACAAATATATTTCCAAAACTATCAAAACTCATTGAAAATGGGAAACCACATCCATAACATTCAATTATACATCGAAAACCATATGGTCCTTCTCCAACAATTCGCTTATTAAATGAATCTACAATAAATAAATATTTCGCGGCATCCAATGTGATTCCAGAAGGCCCATTGAGTTCAATGGTTGAATATACCGATCGCCAACCAGCGACTGTGATGCCATTTGATTGTCCAAATGGAAATAATTGAATTCGATCATTCTTATAATCTGCTACAAATAAATCAAAGTTAACATCAACAAAGATTCCAGCGGGAGAATCAAGCTGATTCGAAGCAGATCCCCTGACATTTATTCCAGCAACAACTATCTCATCTGTTGAAGGACTGTTCAAGTTTTTTTTTATCACATAATGTGTACCACTCTTNCTGTGATGCCATTTGATTGTCCAAATGGAAATAATTGAATTCGATCATTCTTATAATCTGCTACAAATAAATCAAAGTTAACATCAACAAAGATTCCAGCGGGAGAATCAAGCTGATTCGAAGCAGATCCCCTGACATTTATTCCAGCAACAACTATCTCATCTGTTGAAGGACTGTTCAAGTTTTTTTTTATCACAGAATGTGTACCACTCTTTGAACAGTACAGATTGTCGTTGATATCGATAAAGATGTCGCTACACCCCCTTGGTGCATTCTTTACAATGGTAAAAGTATTTGTTTCCGATATCCATCTCATTATATCATATGAGGGATATACTGCAATAATATAAATATCACGATTCGATGTTACGAATAGAGCGGGAACAGATGATGAGAAGTTGGTTGAAATAGTTTGTGTTGGATTGACACTATTGTTATGCCATACTAAAATTTGGTCCTTGCCGATGCTAACGACATAAATTGAATTATTTCTATGAATGAAAACATTCATGAGAGTCCCACCAAAAGTAGATTCGTTGGCAAACGTTGTTCCATCACGATCCCAAATTGCTGTGTTACAAAATTTTGGTTGATTATAGGAAACAGCTAAAATATATAATGTGAAAAGAGTTTTTCAATGTACCGTAAGAATTGTAACAATTAAAACACATGTTGAAATAGAATTATTTTTTATTTAATTGATTGATGATCATTATTGAAATGAAAGTTTGTTTAGAACACTTATTTTTATTTTTATTTTTCAGTTGACGAGAAGAAGATTCGAGGATTATTTAAATGGATAAAAACTTTTCTCTCAAGTATTAAATTACCGCAAACGGTGACATCAAATTTCGAGAGATGCATCTCGAGGGTACTGAATGAATTTTTATTCGTACTCATTTATGATCCTTATCTGGTTGCTATGATAGTTCCCTGGATCCAGTAGCAGGGTGAAAACGGTTGAGGACACATACCAGAAATAGGGACAGCCTGCTTGGATGAAACTTCACTCAGGTGGAATACGAATTCGGATACAGTTTTCGCTGAACTTTCAAGCTTTATCGTTATAACGTGCGTATATGCGCAATAGATGTAACCTTAATCAGGGACCTAAGACTTGAAATGTGACCTGGAAGAAGAAACATCTATTTTATAGCAGAAGTAATAGAAAAAGGTTTTACATTAGGAACTGTAGAAAAACGAGTGGATTAGGATCGTTACATAGTGTTAGTTATTCTGTCTTAGACGTGCATGTTAGGATATGTTGTCGGTGTAAAGCTAAGACTAAGAATTTAAATATGTTTCATTTCATAAATGATACATTGTGTTCCGGGTAACGTATCATTCAGAGGTTAGAGTTTGTCTAAGTTCTTGGTGCTAGTTTCATATTGATCTCTTTTTAAACATTATGATGAGACTCAAATAAATAGATATCTATTTTTGCTTATCTTTTTCAACAAGTAACGTTCATCATTGCGACTTACTTGACCCTCGACTGCATAGCAAAGAATTAGTTTTCTGGCTTAAGGATAATACACACTAGTCTAGCTCCTTAAGAAGAACCAATTCAAGTGTTGTCCAAAATTAAACCATGATTTTTGGAATAAAATGCGACTCAATGACTGCTGTGTACTCACTAGGGGTGTTACTTTATCTTTACTTTATTTTTAAAGTAAAGATTATCTTTATTCTTTATAAAATAAAGTTAAAGAAAAGTAAAGAAAAAGTGACATACCTAGTTTTTAAGCCAAGTGTGAGATTGTATGTTAAGTCAGAAAATGAACCTAATCTTAGGTAAAGTGTAACATCCTGTCTCACGAAATAACTCCCTGTTAATTTAATTTGTGAATATCAAAACATTTATTGTGTTTTGTCAAAAATTGTGAAAAAATTCTTTATTCTTTATTTTAACTTTATTTGAAAGGTAAAGATTTTTCTTTATCTTTATTTTATAAAGAATAAAGATTTTCTTTACTTTAAAAATAAAGGAAAAAAAATAAAGAAAATATTTATTCTTTATAAAATAAAGATAAAGTAACACCCCTAGTACTCACCAACTACGTGGCATGAGGACCCATGGGTACTCTCAAAATGCGCCAGATAAAGATTTAGGAAGTGCAAGAACAATACGTCACATGGACCCATCAGCATAGGTACAGTGGGTGACATGAGTTTTCTTGGTTACCGGTAAAACGATCTATATAGAAGCCCAAGGGTACCGCAAAGTTGCGCGATCGGAATACTCGTGGGCACCGCAAAAAATGGGCAGCATAAGAACAGTGGATGATGCGCAGATACACGACTTGAAGACGTATGCATAGCCCAAAAAAGCGCCTTAGGAAAATATGTGTTTGGCCTTAGAACGTGCAAAGAGACAGACAGACAAACTATTTATTTCATATGACCTTTCTTACAGTCGAAGGAATAATTATTTTTGAATATTATGAAATTATGATATTTTTTTACAAGGCCTTATTTTATATTCCATTTACTGATGAATTTTTCTCTATTTAGTTGTTATTATTTTTGCTCTACTCACCAGAAGAGATGTTCATCAGTTGAAATTTCATAATGCGATGATTTTTGGTATCAACAACAAATATATTTCCATAACTATCAAAACTCATTGACTTCAGAAATAGTTCATTCGATCGAGAATCATATCTATAACATCCAATTAAACATCGAAAACCATATGGTCCTTCTCCAACAATTCGTCGTCCCTTGTGATCTACAATAAATAAATATTTCGCGGCATCCAATGTAATTTCAGTAGGCCCATTGAGTTTAATAGTTCGACGTGCCGATTGCCGACCAGCAACAGTGATGCCATTTGTTTCTCCAAATGGAAATAATTGAATTCGATCATTCCAATGATCTGCTACAAATAAATCAAAGTTAACATCAACAAAGGTTCCAGCGGGAGAATCAAGCTGATTCGAAGCAGATCCCCTGACATTTATTCCAGCAACAACTATCTCATCTGTTGAAGGACTGTTCAAGTTTTTTTTTATCACAGAATGTGTATTACTGCTTGAACAGTATAGATTGTCGTTGATATCGATAAAGATGCCGAAACACGTCCTTGCTACATTCATAACAATGGCGAAAGTATTTGTTTCCGATATCCATCTCATTACACGATGTGTGGGATGACTTGCACTAATATAAATATCACCATTCGATGTTACGAATATAGATGAAAGAAATTGGAAGTTGGCTGAAATATTTTGTGTTGGATTAATACTGTTGTTATGCCATATTAAAATTTGTTTCTTGTCGTCACTAATGACATAAATTGAATTTTTTGTATCAATGAAAATATCCTTGGGATACCAACCAATAATCGATGTGTTGGCAAATGTTATTCCATTACGATCCCAAGTTGCTACTGAAGATAAATTTGGTTGATTGAATGAAACAGCTAAATAATGTGTATACAAAATGTTAAATGACACTTTTATCTTTGGAAACATAATTTTTCGAAAAAGAAACTCATACAAAGATTAGGAATATACTAGAGACGAAGTCGATCAGTCTCGTTCTGAACACTGAATAATCGTATTAACTTTGATTTTTTCTAAAAATTCAATGTGTTCATCTGAATATTATTTCATAATCTCATTTAATTCTGTAGAATTTTCGTATTCTAAAATCATAGATAAGATAGAAATTTTGATAAATCCATACTTTCAACTATTTATTATAAAAGTAAAACCAAACTTTAAACGAAAACATTTGCTTCTATGTAAAAAAAGAGAAATTCGTTTCAAAATAACAAACCTGATGTTTCATAATTGAAAATAAGAAAGAAAACATAAATGTTGTACATTATTCAATAAAATAACTAACAGTATATAAACACTTTCTTTGATGAAATATTTTTGAATGTTATAAAGATTTAATAAGAGTTTATATATAGTTTAATATTGTAGAAGCTCAATTAATCTTCCAGAATTTTCTGTTGATTATATCTCAAAATCATGTATTATTACAGGTGGGTTTTATTAACAAGTTTTCTAAATATGTCAAAATATAATTGATCATATCGAAGAAAATACATTGTTATTACGTATGGCTTTACAAATTGTTTAACTAGATATACATGACTTTTGCAATATTTGTTAATATAACATGAAATAAGCTGTCAGCGCGCAATCCTTTGTAAGCTTTTTTAAAATTTGAAATACGCTGAAATTTGGTATACTTTATGGCTTTTGTTTAGTTAGATTTGATGTGTTATAGCGTTTTCGGAAAACTGATTTTGCAAAACTTTCAAAGATCATCAAGCGAGCTTTAGATATACTTTCCCTATATAGTGGTATAGGACGATATAATACATAAAAAGGTGAGTTGATGCGTTATAGCGTTTTCCGGGAAATCCATTTTTGACACAAACATGGAATAAGGAAACTGCAATCCGTGAAAATACATAGTAAAGATACTACAGGCTTTTATGAGATCAGGCATATAAGGCATAATGGGCATATAGGGCATAATGGGCATAATGGACATATAACGCATAATCATACTTATTATGCCCTATACGCCGATTATGCCCATTCTGATCGATAACCCTCCTCACCCACACCCATCACCCTCAATCAGAGATAACCCTCATCG
>CAJNOJ010000903.1:0-16808 GCA_905250025.1 Adineta ricciae | reverse complement strand
CTGTGGGTGTTTGTCGCGATAATAAGAGAGCTATTGGGTGTTAGTGTTGAGATGGGTGATTTTTTCGAACTTGTTGACGGTTTATTTCTCTTAGTGGTTAGAAAAGTTGGGTGTTTGCGGGTGTTTGCCGTCATAACTCGTCGAGATGTGGGAGTTTGTAGCAGCAATCAACACTCGTTCTTAAAAAGTTGGGTGTTTGTGGTGTTTGCATAAATTAGTAATACCCGGTAAATTTACATCGAATAAACTTCTGAAATGATTGAAGTCATATTTCTATTCTAGCACAATTTACAGGCGAACATGATACATATACAAATAGTATTTGTTGGCTAAAAGGATCTTATTATTTACCAACCGAAGAAAATATGTTCTATATCCTATTAGAAGGCAATAATAGATCATAAACCGAATATTATTATGAAATTTAGTAAATATTCCTGATCGATCAAAACCACGAATCCACTATGTGTATGTAAATATTCTCATTTTCAAAACATATATTTTGTAAATGATATTTATAGTTCTTATTATCAATGGACACCATTTATTCTACTTGGTATGGCTATTTTTTTCCTCGTTCCAAAATTTCTCTGGCACACTTTTTCTCGTCGAACTGGTCTTAACATTCGACAATTAGTTCATACGATTAAAGAGAAATCAGATGGTGTTGATTATGTTAAACATTCAATGAAACGTTATCTCGATCAAATGAATCAATTACATCGAACTAATTGTTGTGGTATTCGTTGTAATAACTTCTATCTTGGTTATACATTAACATACTTTATTATCAAATTTCTTTATATGATTAATACAATTGTACAATTCTTTTTACTCAATGCATTTCTTTCATTTCAATATACTGGTTATGGTGTTGAAACATTGAATCAACTTTTTAATGGTCATGATTGGTTTGAATCACCTCGATTTCCTCGTGTAACAATGTGTGATTTTATGATTCGACATTTAGGATCAAATCAACATTGGTATTCAATCCAATGTAATTTACCAATTAATATGTATAATGAAAAAATCTTTCTTGGTGTTTGGATTTGGTTAATAGTGTTAACAATTTTAAATATGATATCAACAATATCATGGATTATTTCATTAAGTACTGGACGTCAATTAGCTACGACTAGAAAATATTTACGAATTGGCGAAATTGAATCATCAGAAATTGAGACAACAAAATTGCAGAGATTAAATGACGAACGAGATTTTCTCGAATATATGCATTTCGATGCATTTCTTATCTTTAAAATAATTGCTCATAATACTGATGAAATATCAGCTGGGCAAATTATTGAATATTTATATCGAAATTTGAATCATCACGTAGAAATTATATGAACAATGTTTGATAGCATTTTCCTTTTTCTTTTCCATGAAGTTCCAATATATTGGTATTTTATTGTAGAATTTCTAGTAAAAAATTGCGCACAGGAGAGAGACGCATTGTAACCCTTGCTCCCTCAGTCGATATGCTCCTGTGTATTAATATGAGGTAGCCAAATAAATATTAAATAGTTTTTTTTTCAGGCAATGCTTGGAAAGTATATATCAATAAGCACCTCGGGTAGATCATGTATAGTACCGCGTCTTATTAATCGAATTGTTTTTGTAATTCAAAATAACTATATCTTTTTTCCAAAATATTCATATGAATATTAATTCACGAGTAAATCAAACATGTACTTGCCATTATTCTTCTTAGTGGCGTAACCAGGAAATCGGCGGTGGACAGGTTCAGTCTGCCCTGGCTACGCCACTACTATGAATACATCCAATATTCGAGTAAACGATTTGCTATTTTATCCTCTTGAATAGACCAAAAAATGAGTTCAACAAATTGTATTGATTGACTATGTTTGATGCCACATTGGACTGAGGTTACTAAACGCTTTCTTGTAGATCAGATTGTAAGACCCATGTCATAGTAACAATGAAGAGTATCAGTATCACATTCGAAGGTGAAACTGAAATATTTCTCGGTTTATTTAACGTACAATCCGGACGGTGTTAGACTTCAAATTTATATTTATTAGAATAAAAACTTTAATCTTCTGCATCAAATTTGAGCACTCGATGATTATTTGTATCGACAACATAAAGATTTCCTTGACGATCTAATACTACATCATCTGGTCTATTTAATTCATGTAATTTACGACCCCATCCGTATCCACCAAGAATAACCATCACATCGTGAAGATCTTTTGACCAACGTACAATTCGATTATTCCAAGAATCAGCTATAAAAATATGACCAAAACAATCCAAGGTAAATCCACGATTGTATCTCATTTGTCGCATATTACCTCCAAAACTAGGTCCGCTAACAACAATACCTTCTTTCGCATCCTTCAACCATTTTGATATACGAGTATTTTCCCTCTCTGATATATAGACTGAATAATCATGATCGACAAAGCGATAACTAGGAGCCATCAACTGATTCGAATGATTTCCTCGTCCATTCCCACCAGCTATGATTTCTCCATCTAAGTCGCCGTCTTTGAATCGTTTTACTATACCTATGTCATTATAATATTCACTAACATATATGGTACCATCTTGATCGATTGCAAGGCCTCTACAAACAATTTTAGATATAATTATTTGTGGTTCTGTTTGGTTTTGAAGAGACCATCTCATTATTCGATAGTTTTTGAAATCACAAATGGTGAGAGAATTTTTCTTTTTATCAATAATAACATCTAATGGTGTATTTAATTGATCAATCCGGTTTCCTTCGCCATTTCCACCAGCAACAACTTCATTAGTCGTCGAATTTGATCTTCGTCTAATAATACGATGATTCATACTATCACAAATATAAACTGTTCCATCATCATCAATATCGATTCCGGTAGGACTGTGGAGTTCGGTCAAATTCGGACTTGGTCCGTCGCTTCCAACTATTGTATATCCATATTGATTCCAGGAGGAATAAGCTCGAACTGATTCAGAAAATCTGATTAACACATCATGTTTTCAGACGAAAAAGACTTTACCTTTTCTTTCTGTTGTTGTCATAATTAACGATGTTGTTGTTATCGTCACAGTTGCTGTCGGTTTTCTGCGATTCAACATTCCTTTTACAATAGGACTCACAATAATCACAATGATTGATATGATCAACATAATGGCAATGCTACAAAATATAAAACACGTTCTTTTCTTTAATCGATCATATCGATTTCTAAAAAAAAGCAATAAATTTCTTTTTTGTGATTTCAAATATCCATACAGTGTTCGTATTTCAGTTCCATTCGCATCCATAATGTCAAACGGACGGTCACACTGATCGATTCTATCAATGACTTTTGTTGAGATGAAGAAATCTGTGAATATTTTCTAACAAACCTTATTTTAATCTCATAAACTATCTGACAGATGTAACTCTCCGCTTTTTTTTGTAAAAAGGAAACATGACTGAAATGTTCAACGTCATTTGTTTGAATCAACATTCTATATCATCATTGTTCAACTCAAGCTCTGTAAGTCAGATTTTCTCTTTCACACAATTTTGAAATTTATGGGACAAAAAAAACTCAAATTACATCTGTTGATCTTTAACTTCATCAGTGTTGTTTAGTCCAGATGCTGAAAAAAAAACTTTTAGATTAGTGTCACAACGCTGGCAAATCATTGTGAATACGCAGTTTCTCCAGGTAACCTTGCTGAACACATAAAAATGCGCATAAGATTGTTATTTAAAATCTTATATAAAAATATTCGTGAAAAATGGATTCAATTGAACCTATTCGAATCGCGATCAACTGATCCAATAATTCTTCGTCGAGAAATTTTATCAACTCGTGTCTATATTCTTCTCCTTTGCATATCTTTTCTTACCATCACAATTTTCACCTCGATCACCAATCAATATGAAAGTCAAACGATTTCATCTCCGGATTATTCTTCATATACAAATCTTCAAAAGAAATATTCGAATAGTTTGACATGTTCATGTACAAAAGCTACAATTGTTTATCAACATTTTGTTGATATCAATGCTTTATTTCATCGCGTGTGTTCAAGTGATTTCATATCACAACAATGGATCGATTTCCTCTTTCAAGTTGATTCGACTTCAATTTATCCGATTGACATACGAACGAGTCTAAGTGCAATGTGGCAGTTAATTAACTATTTTTGTCAAAGTTCAATCACAACAGTTGTCGATGCACTTGATCAATTTAAGAAATCATCATTAATTAGTCTTATGTTATTAACTGAAGATTTCTTAGCAGCAAAAATTCAATCCACATTAAATTCCTTAATTGAAATGGTTTCATTAAATTTCATTCAATCAATATCAATTGTTAATAAAATCACACATGCAAATCAATTAATGACAGCATTATCAACAAATTCGATTCCAATAACAGAAAAATATCAATATATGGATATAAATTTTCCAACATTCCACACTCCAATAATGCCTTTATCGATTTATGTTGGAATGTTTGAAAATATATTTCTATTTCCAAATTCTACAATACCTTGTTTATGTAAAAATAATGTCTCTTGTCCATTACTTGGGAGTATCTATTCTTATAATTTATCTATACTACTTGGAGTTTATGATCTCAATCGAATTCAACCAATAGAAACATTTGAGGGTTTAATGGTTGATTGTCTACCGATTCAAACAACATTTTTATCAACATTACAATGTTTTTATAATCGAACATGTTTAGAACGTCTTCTTTCATTTTATCCCAAGCAATTCAGTATTTCAGTTCTTAATGAATTCGATTCATCACGTTTCAATCAAACAACTAAAATTGAACTTCTTATAACTGAACTTTTCATCGAAGAAATTCGTTCGAAAATCCATTACAAAGAATATTATTCTCAATGCAAACCAAATTTTTGTTATTATATCCATTTGAATCGTTTCAATACAATTTATATTCTAACTACTCTCTTTGGCCTTTTAGGAGGGGTAACAGCAGTATTACGTTTAATTGCTCCACTCATTGTTCAATTGATGATATTTTTCAAAAATGCTTGTTGTTCAAAGAAATCCAAAGCAATCAGACAACACCAGAGTAAGATTTTTGTCTAAACTAGACTCTTCTATAACATTCAAACAATGAAAATCATTTGTTTTCGAGGTCTAAACCGAAAATGACTCTCTGTTTTATCCTCACCTTCCGTCATATGAGATCTGAACTAAAAGAGATGATTTTAGATGAAGTCCAACGAAGTCGTTTAAGACGAATTTATCAAAAGCTCGAAAGCAAACTGATCGATCTGAATGTCTATAGTCGACATTCTCGTGATAAAATTCGCGTCTATCATGGTGTTTTGTCCACATGGTTATATGTAACATTATTATTAATTTCAATCATAATAATAATTTTATTTTCTAATTTATCAAATCAAACAATCAATGAAACATTTGCAAATCCAACTTGGAAACTATATCAACGTTTATATGAGAAATATTCTACAAAATTATTTTGTCCATGTACTCAAATTTTGGTACAGTATGAAGATTTCACAAAAATTCAAGTAAGACTTCATCAAATATGTTCAAGCGATTTGATTCGACCATCTTGGTATGAAAATTTCCTTTCTTCGAATTCTTTTAAAAGAAGACTTGAATTTTTATCATTCGCTTCATCATATTTTCGAACATTAGCAGCTTTTTGTGATTTCGCAAATACAACAATTCATGATTCAATTCAACGCTTTTTAAAAACCGATTTTGTCAATGGACAACTTTTGTCGAATCATTCATTTCTTCTAACAATGAATTCATTAATCCATCAATTGATTCGCTCAATTCGAACTGATTTTCATTATAAAATGTCTTTAACCACTCTTTCAATTCAAAGTAATTATTACGTTAGTCAGATGAGAGTTAGTGCTGATCTAAAAGCGCTACAAATGACTAATGCAACTGGCCATTATGGAGCAACGATAAATGTCTATGCACCATATATTTATAATATGACAGGTCAATATTGTCATTGTATTCGTGATTGGTCATGTCCAGTGAATTTTCAAATATTTCTCCACGGTTACTTCGTTGAGATTGATTGGCAATTGGAAGGAATATATGGTGGTTGTTCGATTGTTGATTTAGTACTTCGATCTTCAATGATATGTTGGTTTAAAAAAGGTTGTTTAACACGACTGCAAATACTTGCAGATATATCGAAATTTGTCTCTGTGAAAGCACTTGATCCGAAATTACCTAGTCGATATTCTTCGGATAGTTTAATCGAGAGAATTTTTGATGAAATGATGGTTGAAGATTGGAATTATTCATATTCTTATGAACAATTTTATCATAAATGTCGGCCGAAATCTTGTTCAGTGACTTATGAAAGGAAAAGGAATATTTTGTATATAATTACGTTCATTCTTAGTCTTATTGGAGGAGTTAATATTACTCTACGAATGATTTCTCCTTTTATTATCAAAATTATTATGAAAATTATTGCGAAAGTGAAACAATCGAAAAGGCTACTAATACAAATTACACGAGAAGATCAACATCGTAAGTTATTTTCGGCAGAAATATTCTATAAAAAGAGATTAGTAACATAATCTGTCCATCTTCTGAATACATTTTTGATGTTTGATCAATGGTGTTGATAGCTGATTCGAGACATTTCCTTTTTCAGAATAGCGACAATTCGTATTGAATTCTGCGAGTATGTTTTATTATAGAACCTTGCGCACCTGTTGGATCTGACCAACCCTGAACTGTATAGCCTTTCGACCTAAAATAAATCTTATTGATTTTCTAGAAAATAACACAATTCTTAATCGTTTTAACAAGCGAATACTTGGAATCAAAGACAAATTAGAAATTTTAAATGCATTTGATAGTGAATCAAATGACATTGAAACAATTGACCGTGAACGAATATCAACAAGATTTTATTTCTTTATTCTGATAGTTTCTATCGCCATTATAATCATCTATACAGTTTATTCAAGTGTTATTGTAATGAAATCAATTTCAAATCCTTCTCAAGATGAATATCACAAATTGTTCATACTCCATTCTAAGTCGCTCGATTGTCCTTGTTCGAAAATATCCATTGAATATAAACATTTTATGCAAATAGAGACAAGACTTCATTCAGTATGTGTAAGCGATTTCATTAAAAGAGAATGGCGTGATTATTTGGCATATCAAATAGAGTATAACTTTCATCGATCTGATCTTCGCACACGAGGTAAAGAATATTTTTCGTTTCTTTCATCTCTATGTCAATTACTTGAAACAACAATCCATGATGCCATTGATCAATTCCTTAATGGCACATTTATTAACATTCGATTAATATCAAAATCAGATTTTGAAATGCAAATCAACAATACGATTTCACAATTTCAACTTACAAGTTCAGCAAAATTTTCTCGAAGTTTTCAACTGATCCGTAATATATTGGATGGAAATGCTTTTGTGTCTGGACATTTATTAAATTGGGAATGGTGGAGAGATCTAACACGTATTTTCTATACGATTCCTACACGTCCAATCATAATCAACAACGAATGTTCTTGTGGAACACGAAGTGATTGTAAGGAACCAGCCAGAATCTTTTACTTAATCCCGTAAGTGCTTATACTATATCAATTGCCCTCTAGTTCAACTTGTGAATTTCAACTTCATACTTTGTATATAGAGTGACGAGCTCGATGTGGAACCTCTCATTTTGCAAAGCGTTTTCTTTTTGTCTATCATCTTAATCTCTCTTCATTATAGTTTCGCACTAAGATAAGTATCACCAAAAACTAAATTTCAATTAATCGTAATCAGAATGAGATTTCATGTTATACTGACGACTCTTTCATTCTTACGGAAATTCAATGTATAAGAATCAAATAAATACTCTTTTTATATGTATAGTCATGGTAGCACGGTCGATTTTTCTATACCTGGATGGAACATTGGATGTTCAGTCGTTGAAACAGTGTTACATTCAACATTGGAATGTTTTTACGATCGAAATTGTACTGATTTATTATTATATCATCTTAAAAGATCCACTCATCCTTCTTATATGTATGTATCACCTATTGATTCTTCAATGAAAAGTCGCTTTCAAAGCAATACAACAGTTCGAGACATGGTTGATCAATTATTTGTGGAAGAATGGATGGTTAATAGATCTTATTCATCCTTTTATGATCAATGTTCTCCAATCTCGTGTTCTTATCAAATTCAAAGAGATGAATATGTTATTTACACAATCTCGAAAGTTTTAGGTTTATACGGAGGGTTAACTATTTCTTTGAAGTTGATTATCCCATTTATAATTAAAATTATATTCAAAATTCAAAATCGATTTCAAAGAAATGCAGTTGTACCTTTTCAATAATTGACATTTGATACTTTTGTTTGTCATAAGAATGTTAAAATAACAAACGTTTTCAAAACTAAAGAGTTTATATTCATTGAATAAATATTTCTTTCAGCTTTCTATTTGGTGTGAAATTCAGAAAAATCAATAGCAAACTGATCATCATTATCATGAACAAAAGAAAGTCAATACTACTGGGGATATTTTAATGAAAGAGATAAAATAAATCAGTTCTTCGACGAGTGTTATTTGTTTCATTATCGATTTTCGTTTGATTAACTAAGAGAATCAATAAGTATTGAGATTTGAATAAAGAATAAGCCAAAATTCATGAACATGTTATAAGACACGGCTGCTATTCCTCATTTATCGATCACAGCTTCGAATGTTATACTCCATAAATGAGTTACCTGTAATCTTCTAAATGAGGTTGATAAGGAAGATAGAACCCTGTTAAGATGTGGGTCAATCAGATGACGTCATATGGTATTTCTTGCGCGTTCTGTCCATGACATCGTATATGTATTTTTCCATTCTTCTATGTCATATGTTTATAACATCATACAGATGTTCGTTCGTTCTATATGACGTCATGTTATATGACCACCATATGTTTTACAGATATACATCTTTGTTTCTGACGTCATTCTCTCTATGTGTCATGATGTTGGATTTTTCAAAGCGCTTTTCTAAAACCTATATAAAGCCCACATTTTTGAAATAATAAAACGTTCTCGTGTTCTAACACATCGTCGATATTAATCTTCAACTTATCAACCCACAGTCACTATCGCCCACAACCATATTATCGCGATGAAAGTGTTTCCTTTTTGTTTTTATCTCCAGTTGATGTGTTGCGATTAGATATAAGATTGGGAAAAAACCTGGTGATAGCAGATTATGAGTAACAGCGACTCAAATTAGATAAGAAAACTAAATGACAAAGTAAATATTGTGTCACAGTTCTTCACGGAAATTTTGTTGTTCTTCCTTACAAGACATCTATAAATAAACAATGAAAAACTATGCTCACAGTCATTTTCAGCATTCACTGAATGGATAAAACTTTAATACACATCATTACAAAAAAATCTTGTAAGTACGAATGTAATATTTTGCATTCCGTTTCATTCATATGCTTGTTTAAAGCTGCCTATCCAGTAGATGGACTTTCAGTGCCAACAGTACTGTGCATCGGTGATCACGATGCTGCATCTCATGTGATTAGTATTGATGTTGACATCAGTATTAACCAAAAACTTAGTTGTACTACTCATCCAGTCATTACAAGTGTTTGTACTGGTCAAAATGAAATTAATCTACCGGCTTCAGTTAACGTAATGGAAGTTAGCAGCGGATTCGAGTATTTTTTGCTGACATTTAATTAACCATCAGTGTGAAGCTAGCACGAAGGAGCTACCACGAAGAAACTGTGTGTGAGCTAAAAACTTTTTTCCAGAGTTTGTCCGGTTCATAAAACCTAGTCCATTCGATTCAGAATGTAATTCTGCATCGAATGGTGGTATTTTTATTCACCGGACAAACTTTGGAAAAAATTATCGGAAACATAAGTAGACCTATATGAGGCAAACAAAGATGCGGTTAAACTTNAGCTAAAAACTTTTTTCCAGAGTTTGTCCGGTTCATAAAACCTAGTCCATTCGATTCAGAATGTAATTCTGCATCGAATGGTGGTATTTTTATTCACCGGACAAACTTTGGAAAAAATTATCGGAAACATAAGTAGACCTATATGAGGCAAACAAAGATGCGGTTAAACTTTTTTCCAAAGTTTGTCCGGTGAATAAAAATACCACCATTCGATGCAGAATTACATTCTGAATCGAATGGACTAGGTTTTATGAACCGGACAAACTCTGGAAAAAAGTTTTTAGCTTACACACAGTTTTTTCGTGGTAGCTCCTTCGTGCTAGCTTCACACTGATGTTACCCCCACGATGTGATGAACCGAAGGAATACATTATGCAGTAGAAATTTTCAATTGCATTTTTTTGGAAAGTAAAAGAAAAGCGATTGATCAATGAATATTATTAAATGATATGCCTGTCGGTTAATTGTTCATAAGGACATTCAGTGTTTTACAATGAGAGACGTTGTTTCTGACGTGCACGGCTATGTATCTGTGTTTATTTCGAAAACACACGCGTCCTCTTATATGCGAGAAAATAAAACGTGGGTTGAGTCTTACACCATTCGACGCAGAATGACGAGATCTATCCATCCCAGAAGTTCCAGAGATATCCCAAGTACTGGGGCGAATATCAGCAGGATATACTGGTAAAATCTACTATTTTACCACTATTTACTGGTAAAACTGGTGTAGTCGGTCGGTGACCCCTACCTATCTTACATCATTCGATGCAGAATGACGAGATCTATCTATCCCATAAGTTTCAGAGACATCCCAAGTACTAGGGCTAATGTCAGCAAGAAATACTCGAATCCGCTGCTAACTTCCATTACGTGGAGAGACTATAGATCACGAATATTACATCAACAATTGTTTACGTCCCATAGTGGATGAAATTAAACGTCAAAGACCTTCGTATGGAACACGTGGGATTAAGATACATCATGATAATGGAAAACCACATATCCATGAACAGACATGCATTTATCTTCGATCAGAACGTCTCACAGTGATACCACATCCAGCCAACTCTCCTGACTTATCGCCATGTGGTTTCTGGTTGTTCGACTTCATCAAGGACAATCTCACCGATTACAATGATTCGCAATCATTACATGATGCTATAGTGAATTTCATGTAATCGGTCAATAAAGAAGAGTACTGAAAAACATTTGAAAAATGGATCGAGAGAATGCAGTTGTGTATCGATCATGAAGGTCATTATTTTGAACATTTGATCAGATAAACAACTGATAAAGTTAGTCGCCTACTTTCCTATGCTATTATTGTTATTTCCCGTTTAACACGAAATGAATCTATAGTTAGAAATCAGAAGAGAAAGAAAAACAACATCGAAAGAAAGAACAAGAGAAACTAAAGGAAAAACGACGGAAAAAACACATCTATTTGTTTTTTTTTTGTACTGTTAATACCAGCCAGATCTCAGCAAAAAAGAGTTTTGTTGAAGTGTCATTAATATAACCTTAGCTTGACATAGATCAATTAGCATAGGAAGATGCAGTTTTTCTCGTTCTATCGATTGCTAAAAAAGTTTTTTTTCAAAACCTATTTGTAAGGAAAAAAGGGTCTTCCCCACTACTTTTGGAATGCCCTAAGTAGTAGATAAAATTGCACCACTAATGCAAGCTGTTCTTCATATAACTTATGTTTTTTTTTGTACTCTTTCCAGTTTTATGCATTTAAAGTGGACCATCCGCCTTATAGTTGTATGTGTACTTATCTTGAGAGTGAGATATAATAACTACAAAACTTTCAAGTTCTTTTTTACTATTATTGGAAAGTAACGCTTGTTGTGCCAATTCATTTAACCGTCGGCTGTGGAGGACAGATATACATTTTCTTCGTGTCCCAATATCGAGAAGAATCGATCTAGCAACTTTGTATACATCTGTATCAGGTAACAATGCAAATGTTTTTACTCAAATATCTTCATTAATCTTCAAAAAAAAAATACTGAGTTATTTTTCTGAAATCGATGAGGATAAAACGATAGAAAGCTAATTTTTTATCACAGCTAGAACCAAACATGGTCTATCCACTGGCGAAATGATCTCCCCGAGAGCACTCACCGAAAAAACAAAGTATCGACAGAAATACTGAAAAGATGCTAAAGCTGGTTCGAACTACTCTCTTTTGACAATTGAAATCATTCATACGTGTTTATTTAGTTCGAACAAATTCACCAATGACTTCTCAGATGAAATGAAAGACTGCCTTTACATGGGTATAGAACGATGGTTTTGAATTAGTGCTAATGCAGAAGAAGAGAGTTTCTATGATAGGGGACAACATGAGGAGAGAGGGAAATTGAAAATTGGGAGGAAACTCGGGTATTAACCTTTTTGAACAGCTTTCGTAGAGGCAAACGACTGAAACAACAAAAAGATGGAGGAAAAATGAAATAAATAAGGAAAGAAAATATGACGAAAAGAAAGAACGTATAAGTGACGCTATATAAACGACAAACCATGCTTTTATCGTCATTTAAAACGTAACGAGACGAACTATTCAATCAAAAGGTAAATCTTCTCGTTTGTTTTCTTGTTGACTACCGCCCAAAAAACCTTGTACTATTGGAAGTTCTTATTGAGTTTCCGAAGTTGCTGCTATCAAAAAAATTTTAAGAATTTACAAACAGAGATTTTCGATACCTCAGAAACTCTGAATTAAACAAATTTCAAGAGCGATAAAAATCTATCTCTACGTATATATGGATTAACGATATCCAAGTTTATTGAAAAATTGAGTTCATTTCATTTGATTTCAGTACAACATCTCATGGATCGCCGAGAAACTTGCTCGACTGAGAATGATGTAGATTTAAGTAAACCAAAATTAAAAAATTGATTTTTGTTTAAAATAGTGGATTGTCACTGATGTTTAGGTTAGAACATAAACACTGGGCGTTTCTTTTTCTTGTGCAACAACAACTCTATTTTTCAACAAAGATATGAAACATCAATCAATAATGTACATGTATTTCTTTCGTTCTTTCATCTCATTACTCTACATTCGCTCTTATTCTCTCAGGGTCAAAGAAACATTTGAGATTGACTTTCATATTTTCTGTCGTTATTGCGTAATAAGATTTCTACTGCGCATTTCGTAATACGTGATTGTATTGTCATTATATGTACAGGGTTGGAAATAATATTATTCCATGGGGGTAACGCTACTATTTCGAATACCAAATGAAAGCCCGGAAAAAATGGAGTTATTTGATGCCGAAATATAAAGGGTTTGTCGACCTTTGTCTAGCAAACTTTCGAAAGTTTTGAAATTTCGAAAGTATAGTCTAACTCCAAGGGACAGCGGATGAAAGAAAAAGCGAGAAAATTTTTGTTCGAGCGATTATCAGAGGTGTTTTTGATGAACAAATCGGGCACTCCTTTCACATTCTGTTGTTAGATGCACGTAGTAGCAGCTATTCGGACGACTTTTGTTTTCTTTCTATCAGAAAATTACATAAGACAGAGAGAGAGAGAGTTTAATGGTGTGCAGAATGGTAGACAAGATCATTTTCATATCGCTCTATTTCTTATATTTCGGCATTAGGGAACTTCATGTTTGTCGGACTTTCATTTGGTATAAAATTCATTAGGGTCGCCATTCAGAAATATGGCTTTACCCCCGTGGAATATTATTAGTGCCAACCCTGTATGTGTACTTGCACATATATCATCTTCTATTTCTGTGATTACCTTGCTATGCTTGAGCTTGCTGTACAAAGAAATGCGGTGGAAGACCTGTATGCGCCGACGGAGTTACGCATTTATTTCTCTCAAAGATTGCTCCATACTGATACAAAAAATGCGTTGATATACTCGTCTACCGAATACAAGAAAAGGAAAGATAATCCAAAGTGCATAAGAATGTGCTGATATAAGGGCAAATAGAATACACACAACGCATGTAGTCGAGCTCGTGGCACTCATCTTTTTACACTCTTACTAATTTTTCTGTTTCTTTCTGTAATAGATAAAAGATTCAAAGGAATACTTCGAACTATCGCTACATTTGAAAACAGTCATGAGTGTCTTTGATCAAGTAAAAGAAATAGTTGTTGCAAAAATCGGCGCATCACCTGATACGGTTGAGGCGGACACACGTTTAAATGAAGATCTTGGTCTCGACGATCTCGATACCGTGGAACTTATTTTCGCCATTGAACAAAATTTTCAAATCGAAATTACTGATGAAGAAACTCAAAAATTCCGCACTGTTGGAGACATTGTCGACTGTGTTGTGGCGAAAGCTAAGAAATGATGTTATACAACTCGCATTAAACTGTCCTACGCACCAAATTACAAGCTATTTACATCGTACAAACAGTTGCAAAGAAAACAACAGTCAATTATACACTTGTATATGACAAAAAATTTTCTCATTTCTTTGAATAAAATGTCGACAATACATTTGCATGTCACCCATAGAGCGAGAGATTCACGAACAATTACTTTTATCCTCTCGTATTTATCTTTAACCTACAAAAACTCTTAGTTTCTTTACTGCTTTCGGTCCCTTTAGGTCCTTTAACTTACATCATTCTCACCCTCAAGAAATATTCATTTATGTAGAAAAATCCTCCATTGTAATTGTGATAAACTGTTATTGACTTGTTCATATTCGAATATAATGAGAAGACACACAACATCAAACAAAAACAAATAAAACAACGACAGTATGCACTCGAGATAAAGTTCGCTTCATGGAAAACTTTTGTAGAGAACACTGTGCTGTCAAAGACGGAAGGGTGTCTTGAATATTTTTTGCAGATTCTTCAGTCCAAAAATTGAAAAACCTCATAGAGCAACTCATAAAATGACAGTGTTAAGAAAATTTTGCAAGACATCATCCGGTGAAACATTGATCAAGTCTCGAAGAGTTCGAAAACTTATTGCCAATTTAAAAAATTCCAGAGATGGCTGCAAACTGCTTTCAACGTATCACTTTTTGGTATGTATTAGCTTAAACTTTCTTCTCGGTAGGTTTTCCAACAGAAACGAAGTTGATCCAGAGTGTAAAGGGTATATCATATATAAGAAAATGGCGAATAATGAAGGAATGTCAAATGATGCGTCTATTAACTAGTTTATCGAGATTAATATGTGCAGATTTCACTGTAACTACAGGCAATGGAGACGATAGAACATCGTGGTCAAATACTCGCTTAAGTGAATTAGGCATGGAGTATCTTGTTCATGACTTGAGTTATACGCATTCATGTTATTCTCAACAAATTACGATTTAGATAAATGGAGTAATGAACGACAATTAAACAATTAGTTTTATAGAATAAATATTTCAGCGAGATATATTTTTCGAAAAATTGTGAATATGAAATTAATAAACTTGACTAGATCATAATGAACTTTTCATTATCTGATAAGGAGTAGCTACCTAATTAGACTTATAATATAAGTGACCAATTCCTAGCACCCTTAGGAATAGAAATAGATTTAGTTTGACTTATACATACATACCCTCACCCTCAACCACACCCCTCACCCTCATGACAGTGCAGAATTTCCATTAAACATGGAGAATGGTCTTACTCTTGCACCCGGCTTCGCTCACTTGACAACTTACCACAAGATTTTAGAAACCTTTCTTCCGCATCCATATAGTCTATGCACATCCAAAGTAACTGAAGACTTACGTGCTCTCTACAGGGCAACGTACGGTGACGGCAACATATCGGAAACGATTGTCTATTCCGAGGCAGCTTGTAACGAATTGTGCGAGCAGGCCTACATCTTTTCACAATGCTCGTGCATTCTACCGATCCCATTCTTCGCACGCAATGTTTTCAAACTCGATGGAAGTCGCACATCTGCGCGTACGTGCAGCCCGATAACAAACGAATTTGCACGTGCACTTGTTGCTAAGAAGCAACTAGCAGACAGCGATGAATTGCAAACCCTGTGGTGTGCTCACTGTACTTCGCAATGTCAATACACCCATTTCAACATGGACGTCAGCGCACAACAGGCACCATCCAATGCGGTGAAGGCAACTTGGGCTACGGCACTTTTCAATGCGAACAATACGACGTCGTTTCTGGCACCGCCGGATTTTGTTCAACGTTATGATTATTATATGGATCAGAATTATTTCAGAGTAGAAATTGCATGTGGAAGCAAATATGTTATGGAATACAAACAGGAAGCGAAAGTGTCATGGATCGATGTCTTTGCTTCCATTGGTGGACAGACTGGCTTGTAAGTCGAATTAGTGTTGTGTTTTTCATCCAATCTGTCTTTTTGAATATATCTAGATGGATTGGTTTGAGTGTGCTGAGTATGATCGAGTTGGGCGAACTTCTCTTCCGACTCTTATGGAAACACATCGTACATTGCAAGAGTCAACGAAAAACTCGTACTACACCTGTCGTTCAGTTTAACAATCAGAAAGCGCCAGAAACAATTGTTCATACAATAGAATGAATATCAAAACATTTTTTTTCACCCACTCATTAATTTCATGCTTGCTGTAATTATGTGAAGTGTTGCTTCTCTAAATTGAAACGCGACATTCCAATCAATATCGTATAAATCTTTCATCTGTGAAAATAATTCAGAAAAAGACAGGCACTTCCAGAGCGAAAGCTTGGTACTTCAATAAAGCGCCATTTGTGACTACCTGCTTCGCATAGATTGTATTTTTTTCTCTACCCAGGTCAACAAATCCGATGCTGGATCCGATCGGATCTTACCGGATCCGACCATCCGACAAAATCCGATCGGATTCCTGGAAACGGAATTGCATTGGAATCCGACTAGAAAAATTCCGTC
>CAJNOJ010000902.1:0-16824 GCA_905250025.1 Adineta ricciae | reverse complement strand
TGTGTTTAGTTGTTTGAGACGACCATCAAGTAAACAAAGACAATCAGTAAATGTACTCACATAAATAGATAAATAAGTGAGAGTACATGAAGAAAATGTATTTGCTGATAAATTATGTACTAATAATGGTGGATTTCCATATACGGTTTTTCTAAGTACACCGAGATGCTCTAATTTTTTAGAATAATTTAGAATGTGCGCATAAACTGTTTGTGTATATCTTTCCCATGATGTTTTCGTAGATTCACGATCAATATTTGTCAGTTCGAGTTTTGTTATTTGGTTTTTCAAAATACAACCAACAGGTGATTCATCTAAAGAAACAAATTCATAAGGATTTTAATTCGATTTCAAACAGAATGACTTACCTTGAAAATGTTGAAGTGAATTATCACGTTGAAAATTCGTAAATTTTAAATGATTTACATTTGGATAATGAATTTGTTCGATTGATGAAGAATCGACAATCAGACATTTGACATTTGAACGTATTTCAGGTATTATAAAATTACGAAATCGATCAAATATTGGGGCATTATTCACAATTTTTGTCAAATTAAGAGTATTGGAGAAAATGTGATCTTGTATTATGAAATCGAGTCGTTTATTATTTATACCAAATAATGAATAAAGAACATCAACATTATCCAGTTTATTGAGTATAATATACAGAATTTCCACAGGAAGATCAATAAAATTAATATAAGGATGATTCATTTTTTCTTCCATCCGATTTGAGTGTCAATGTCAAAAGAAACACATATATAAATGTATAAGTCACTCTTGCTTTTATTTACACTGATGACCTTTCGTTATAGAAGATATTCATTCAATTAGGTCAAACAAAACATGACATATCATGTCACTAATCGGACGAATATGTTGATCCCCATCCATCTCAATGACTCTTTCATAATATTCATCCTGTCTCAGTGAAAATTAATAATGTATATTATATATTCTTCTTCACTCCAATCGGTACTTTACGTGCTTATGGCACGAACAAGTCTTTTTAATAAGTGAAATGAAGTCAATTCAATTTCTGAATCTCCAAAAGATAGTACATATTGAATAAAATCAAACATATACAATCATCAAGTACGATATAGATAAATCAATTTTAATAGATAAGTGCTGTGGAACTAAATCGTTCGAAATGTTGTTGTCCACATCTAATCGGTTCTGAGTATGTGAAAGGTTACATTTGGTAAAGATGACAAGAGCGATGAGAAAACTGGTAAAATATATATCGATATTATTTCTACAAATATTAAATCAGAAAAAGTATTTCATCATGGTTGTGAAATAACTTCAACTGATAAGCAGATGGATATATAAAGACAAAGAAACAGACCTTTTCGAACAAACAGTTTCAATATGGCAACAAAAACAATAGATCATGAGATCATTGCGACCAACGTAGACACACCAATATCTTTACAACTGGATAAAGAACAAGATGCGCTTTATGTATTAACGAATTATCAATTAACACGAATTGATTTAAATTCCAAAGAATATCAAAGGGAGTTTGTTTATCAACACAAAACAAAGGTTGAAGAAAATCAGATGGATGATGATGATGAAGAAGAAGAAGAAGAAGAATATTATTCTCAAGGTGAATCAGATGGAGATGAAGATCGTGTTGAAGATCCGTTTGAAGATAGTGAACCATCAACAGGTGATGATGAAGATCGAGTAATAAACCGAAGAAATTGGCGAAGATATGGATATCGTATTTATCAATTTGATAATCCTTGTTCATTATTATATTTACAAGACAAAAATCAATTCATCGTTTTAAATGAAGGTGTCATTAAGTTCTTCACTATTCAACTTGAAAACAATCGACCATTCGTACAGAGTCCATCAAAACATATCTTTTGTTATGATTTCGATGTTTTAAAAGAAAATAATCGAAGTATTCAACCATGGTCAATAACAAAGACGTCACAAGAAGATTATTTTCTCTTTAGTTTACTCGACAGTTCGCAACTCTATTCACTCGATATGACAAATGAGAAAGCTCGAATTGAAAAATTCATAACAACAGAAATCAATTCTTGTCCATATTTACAATTTCATCGTCAATCAAATCAAATCTTTGTTTACGATTCAACACAAATCTTTACTGTTTCCATTAATGAGAAAATACCGGTGAAACTTCAACTACCCTTCGATATCGAAGAAGGAAAAGGAATATCAAGTTTGACCATCGGGAAATCAGGATTTGTTTNAGAAGGATTTCCCGAAACAACAATCCCTCCAATGAATGAATCTGTCATCACAGACAACGTCGGAATGATTTTGATAACGATGGTTTCGTATTATCGACGTACAATGCATCGGTATGACATAGAATTAACACGAGAGAAACAGATCATTAGCAAAGACAAAGAATTTGGTGGAAACATGGAGTTTCTCGTTACTCAAATCATCAATTCTGCGAACACCCGTTATTTACTTGTCGTCGAAGCAAAACGGGACTCACTTGGAAAAGGACTTACCCAATTATTATTAGCATTGAAATCTATGTGGAACATAAATGATGATCATAAAATGGTTTATGGATTTGTAACGACTGCAGTCAACTGGCAATTAGTAACATATGATGGTCAAACATGGAAATTATCCGATTCATCTACTATTTTACTTGGAAATATGGAACAAAGAGAAGATCAATGGCTGGAAAATAATACACAACTATTAGATGCTATTTACACTATTTTGTCATCGATATAAAGCTTTTTTCTTGTTATTTTTTTCCGGATAAAGACAAAAGCCAATTCACAGCTTTAGATGAAGTTGTTCTCATATTTCTGCAAATTTAACTTGAAAAGAGCCAATCGAAAAATATGTTTTCCTTGTACTCTTGACGTTTTTAAAGAAAATGCCAGTATTCAACTGTGGCCAGTAACAAAAACATCACGAAAAGATTATTTCCTATTTAGCTTACTCGATAGTTCACAAATTGATTCACTTGATATGATATACAAAGTGACAATCCTCTCTGGTGTGTTCACTGATCTGTTGTTCGCGATTTACCTGAGTCTAAAATCGAATTGAGTTCGCTTCCAGACGAAAACAGTGCTCACAACGAGATATTGACTTGATTTTCCATTGATTTAATTTGCTCATCTGCCTGTTATTTGATTTCGTACAATGCTAAGCGATTTAGCTCATTGTTTCGTCACAGTGGATTATTTCATAAAATGAAAGAATATAATTGTCGAAATTCTTCACGAAACAATGATCATATAGTCAAATACGTGTAAAGGAGTTCATGATGTCTATTGTTGGATATTAAATACTTTGAATCTTAGTGTTATATCTGAAATAAGATTCTCTTCATTGGTCTAAACAGTTCGTTGAATGTATAACAGCAGATGAAGTCATAATACATTAACAGAATGTGATTAATATCACATGATTATGGATTCTCTTGATGAAAAACTACTGAAAACACACAAGACAAAGCAAACAGTCAGTATTTCTCAAAAGACCAAGACATGAGAGACGAAACTCTTTCATACATAGAATTTCATATTCCACATTCATAATGAGATATGATTATACTTTAGTGAGAACAATAAATAAATGTGTTTTTCTATGAAATACTTCGTTTTTTGTCTCGATCTATTCAATGTATCTGTCTACATTAATTTTCCTTTCATCTTTTTACTTTCTTGTTCTTAACTGTGTTTCGCACATATGTGACGTCAATTAGAAGTTTATATGATGTGAAAAACACAGAACATCTTATATACGTGATATTTATCGAGATGACCACAGATATCTCTAAATTACTTGGTCAATTCTCAGTTTCTTCAACTTTTACTGTGTGACCCAAAAATTGTGACACATTCAAATGAAAAAAATATTTTTGTCGTCTAAGGTTGTGAGCAAAACAAAAGAAATGAAGTATTCCGAATCACTTTTTCAAAATTCAGTTGTTCGAAGAATATTAATATAAACATGGATATCCAGGTCGATCCATCTATTTTTGATTTTCTATCGAATTTATTAATCTGAGTAGAGATTTTCTTTAATTTAAACATAATTGAGTAAGTTTCGAAATAAACGAAACTTGTCTCTTTGTTTTCTGTGTGGCGATTCTTTGTAATATCGAAGATCTTTTCCAAAGCCCCGCATGGCAACGGCAATCGACGCCGTCAACATTCTTTTCAGTGTGAGAGTTGTACTCAGTCACTGCCAGGCGCCCCATTAGTGTATTATCATTTGATCAGATAAAGACAAAATTTTCACCATTAATCAAAGATGTTGGAGAATATAACTCGAACTGATCAGCAGATGGATAAATAGAGACATAGAAAGAAATCTCATCGAATAAACATATTTTTCATTAATAATTCTTTCTCATTTTTCAAAATGTGAATAACATATGAAAGAGCTTATTGAACACGTATTTAACAATCAATGGAAATATTTTATTCTTTTGACACTCTTAATGGATGTTGAATCAATGAGAAAAGAAAATGTTGTATTGATATTCTTTAAAAAAACATGAAGGAAAGTGCTGATTTGACTTGAGGTGATGAAAATGTCTATTAAATATAATTATGTTAAGTCTTTTCATTGGATTAGACGATCAATTATTAATGTATAAGACAAAAAAAGTCCTTTCATAGTCTCTTGAGTATTATTCGCAAGGAAAAGAAATGTTTTAGACAAGTATTCATGTCAACCGATATGTTTTGAGGAGGAAAAGGCAATTCTTTACGATCGATTCGATCTCTTCATCATCATATCGTCGTTTCGACGAGGAAAGATTCGTTTTTTCCTCTTGACTCCATTAAATGAAATAAATTATTCATAAGATTTGATTTCTTGAACATTTTTTCCATAAAATATAAATAATTAATTAAGAAATACGAGAAAAGATTTTTTTTTCTTCGTCTCTCGATCTGTCAAGAACATTTAATCTGATCAAAAGCAGAAGATCAACATATAAAGATTGTGTTGTTGAAAATCTTAATCAAGAAAAATCAATGTTTAGAAGAAGAATTAGATATAAAAAAAAAGCCAGCCGAGTAATGATTTCCAGAAAGAATCTTTTTCTTCTCATCGTTTTGACATATAGAAAGAAGGACTTCCTGTATTTACTGATGAAGATCTGTAAAAGACATTTTTTTTCTTCTGACAAAATCCATACATTCGATCGACACTAATGATTTATCTGATCGACAACATACGAGAACATTGCCCTTCCTATTTTCCTCTGTTTTGGTCTCTTTCTCTCTCATGTCTTTTCTCTCTAAGCCCTTGATAATTATTCGACTCGACGATCGATATAGAAAAAGAAATGTGTATGGTGACATTCATCTGTATGTGCACACTCAATCATTGCGTCAACAATAAACACACGAGTTAGTGATAAAGAGATCGAATTGCACGTGTATTCATGTCTACACAACAATTCAACCCTTCACAATAAAGAAATCTCTTTCTCCTTTCTTTTTTTTTATCAATATTTGTTCTCTTTCTTTCGTTCAACGTGTGCCCTCTTCGTGTCAAAGGAGAGAAAGAGAAGAGAGAAAAAAGTGTGGTATAAAATGTCCGTTGTCCCGTTGAGTTCACCTTTGTCGTCATCGGGCAACAATGTTAATATTAATCACAATGCAAATGATTCATCAAGCGTATCGTCTCTTCTTGTCGACTATTCGTTATTAAATTCAATCATTGAATCCAATCAATTTGAAAAAACTCTTGAACTCTATTCCTTAATGTTAAATACATCATTCAATTACGAAAATAAAATCTCTCTTGAGATTTTCATCAAAGAACTCTTACATGAATGTTCAACAGCAAATTTATCCACTGATTATCAAGAATTAACGAATATTTTACAAAAAGAATCGTTTCATTCATTAATTTCTTCGTATGATTTAATTCTTGAACATTATTTTCGTGAAAAATCATCAAAAGAAGCCGATAAAGACGAACAAAGTTGTATTGTTTCCCTTTCATCTTCATCAAAAGTGATCGATGAAGAAAAAGAAAATTCGACCTATGCAACGAAATTATCCGAATACAATGTCAGTCGATTGAAAATTGTTCGTTTAGAAAAACGACAAGGTGAACCATTAGGTGCAACAATATGTCGTTTATCCGAACATGATTATCGAATATCCATTGCTCGAATTGTCTTCGGAAGTATTGCACAAGGTTTATTTTCAATTGGTGATCAATTACTTGAAATCAATCATATTTCAATTCAATCAGAATATCGAACATTAGATGAAATTGTTCAATTAATTGATTCTCTTCAAGGTACAATTACATTTCTTCTTCTTCCTTCATCCGATCTTCGAAATAATTCTCTTGGTAAAACTAATCCAATATTTCAATCGAATCAAGATGATTGTTCATCAGTTTATGTTCGAACATTATTTTCTTATGATCCATATGATGATATGTATATTCCATGTCGTGAATTAGGTCTTTCATTTGAAGAAAATTCCATTTTACATATTGTTAATCAAGATGATCAATCATGGTGGCAAGCTTTTCTTATGGAAAATGAAGAAAATAAGAAGAAACAACAATATCCAGGTCTTATTCCTTCGAAACAATTTCAAGAGAAACGTTTGAAGATTGTCAAATGTTTACTGGATGAAGAAACAATTCAAACGAAAAAGAAATTGAAAAAAAAGAAAATTTGCAAATCGATTTCTCAACAATCAACTCGACAGAAAATCTTAACAACATTCAGTTTTGGAATTTATGAACCTGTTGAATGGTTTCTTCCAAATTCCACACGTAAACGACCGATTGTGTTAATTGGTCCACCACATATTGGTCGACATGAATTACGACAACGTTTAATGAATTGTTTAGAATTATCTTCATTAATTGATGTTGCTGTTCCACATACAACACGTACGAAAAAAGATGATGAAATCGATGGACGAGATTATCATTTTATAACACGTTCACAATTTGAAAAAGATATTTCAAATGATTTATTTGTTGAACATGGTGAATATGAAAAGAATCTTTATGGAACATCAAAATCAGCGATTGAAATATGTTGTCAAACATTGAATAAAATTTGCATTTTAAATTTATTACCTGAAGGACTCGATTCATTGAAATATTCCAATCTTTTACCTTTTGTTATTTATATGAAAATTCCATCGACAATTCACAAATTAAGAGAATATTTTTATGTTAATGAACAACAATGGAATGAAATTGAAACAAAAACACATCTTATTGAAGAAAATTATTCTTATTTATTTGATAAAATTCTTTTTTTAAATGATTCATTTGAATCAATTTTTTCACAATTGAAGATTTTAGTTCAAGATGTACAAATTAAACCTATGTGGGTTAATCAATGTTGGTTTTCTCCTAGAGAACGTTTTTAATCACCAATTCTTTCTTTTGCACTTTATCAAATAGATTTTTTTATAGAAAATCATTTCCAACATCCTTTTTTTCCAAAATAATATTTACAAAAAACAATGAGATCGTTGTCAATTCTCTTCTGTATTTATCAAACGTGTCTTTTGCACTGAGATCATCTTTCGAGAATTGAATTCCATCTGAAACACGTTAGATAAATCATATCTGAAAGACTCTTCCGGTAGAAAATGAGATATCTGCAACGGTTATTGTGTTTCTTCTTATTTGACCTTGTCAGAGCAAATTTCGATTGGATTTTGTACAACACTCTCACCGATTCTGAATGTTTTCTATATGAAAAACATTTATTTTGTCATCATAACGATACGAATGAAGCCAAAGTGTGTAGAAATGGAATTCCATGGAAATATTCATCGTTAAAAGCTCTGAACATAACCACCGATGTTCTACTCGCTTGGCAAATTCCATTTCAACACATTGAACAATATGCGAAATATCTTCAATCAAATTCGTTCGATAATTCCATTTGCAATTGTACATCATCTCATATTGGATGGTTTTGTCGGTACGAACGTCCATTGGGTGAATGGACGATTCATCAGACTCTTCATGACCAACTTGCACGACATAGGAATCGAAAAAATACGATTCTCGTTTGCCTTGTCGACGGAATTCAATGTAACAGTGGTTCAATTTGTCTTGAGTGGCGACACATATGTGATGGAATTGTTCAATGCGCTGATGGTTCAGATGAAATCGATTGTCATTTACTTGAATTTCATCAATGTGATCAAGAGGAATATCAATGTCGAAATGGAATGTGTATACCAAGAGAATTTGTGTTCGATGGAATATTTGATTGTATGGATGGAAGTGATGAACAAGAAAACGGCAGAGTCAATGAAATTTATTACAAATGTCCAACAAAATCAGCGTGGGAATGTGATGAACGTCTTTGTCATAAAGATGAATTTTCATGTGCTGACGGCCAATGTGTACATTGGTCGAATTTATTACATCATCGTGATGGATGTACGAATATGCGTGATTTGGCTCATCATTGTGAAATCTTGATGACATATAGAACAATGCCTAATGGATTTTGCGTTCAAGGAAAACAATTCGAACGTGTTCAAAATGATTCGTTATGTTCTTTTCATTTGAGAAATTTATTAAGTGGAATAAACAAGAAGCGTTCGTGGATTGGAGTAAATGAAACTTGTGAAGATGTCATTCCTTTTCCTCAACAAGCAATTATTTCTCCAATTATAAAAATGTTCTTTAACAAATCAAATCTCGTCTCATTCTATGATCTTCATCGACAAAATTTTCACGAAAATCTACCGAAGATCAGTCCCGATCGTGTGTGTTTCATCGGTTCATTTCTATGTAACGGCATTCAAACAAGATTGGATCATCATCATTGTATAGATTTTGAGCAATTTCAATCCTTTTCAACTTATCTGTTTTTCCCAATACCTTATCTGTTCTGTCGAATAGCTTTCCATGTCAATACTCTACCAATCACAGCGTTGCACACAACTGGACAAATACCGAATGAATATTCCTTCTACGTATGTAACAGTTCGAATGAGATCATCTCATTTCGTCGTCTAAATGATGGTTATGCTGATTGTTTATTCAGAGATGATGAAAACAATGATGAGAAGACCGAAACTGAACCTTATCGATATCGTTGTTCAACATCGCTTTCTTCCGAATACGTTAGTTATCAACAATTGGGGAATAACAACGATGAATGTCAAGACGGAAGTGATGAACTCTCATCTAAACTCAATTGGTTTCTCTTTCGTTGCGAATATGAAGATGAATATCCATGTTGGATTTTCAGAAGCAATCGTGTTGATGAAGTTGAACTACCATTTCATCATTATTGTAATTCAATTTGGGACGTCATGAATGGTGAAGATGAACGAAATTGTACTCAATGGATATGTAGTTTAGATATGTATCAATGTAAACGAACTGGGCAATGTATTGATCGATCATGGCTGTGCGATGGAGAATTCGATTGTGATAATGGAGAAGATGAATATCATTGTTTTCAAATAGAGTCAAATTGGATATTGGAAAATCGATGTATGAAACATGCGGAATACTTTTGCATAACATTTGACTTTCTTGCCAATGCAACATTTCCTCGACCGTGTATTGACTATGCGAAAATTGGCGACGGAGTCATTGATTGTGTCGGAGGTCGTGATGAACGAAATGTTTTGTCATGTTCAGATTATCGGATGCTTGGAGATCGTTTCGTTTGTGATAATGAGACCAAATGTCTTTCGAATACAAGGGTTTGTGATGGAATTTTTGATTGTTTCGATCAAACTGATGAATTGATTTGTTTTTGGAATCGTCATCAATGTAAATCTAGACAATTTCCCTGTTATGATGGTCGCAAATGTATTGATCATCGTTGTAATGAAAGTCAAGTGTGTCCATATGGAGAGCATCGTTTTTGGTGTCCAACAAATCCGTTGAAAGCATATCGAGATGCGAAAATTCGTCGTCCATCGGAATATCATTCATTTTGTTCGAGTTATTCATCGGAAAATAGTTCCATGGTTGTTCACACACGAGCCTTGTCTACTCCGNGACAATTTCCCTGTTATGATGGTCGCAAATGTATTGATCATCGTTGTAATGAAAGTCAAGTGTGTCCATATGGAGAGCATCGTTTTTGGTGTCCAACAAATCCGTTGAAAGCATATCGAGATGCGAAAATTCGTCGTCCATCGGAATATCATTCATTTTGTTCGAGTTATTCATCGGAAAATAGTTCCATGGTTGTTCACACACGAGCCTTGTCTACTCCGAACAAAAATGTTCTGAATACTGTCGAGTTTTGTAATCGTGGATTCTTTTTAGTCGCAGAGAATGAAACAGAATACAGATGTTTCTGTCCGCCGAGTTTCTATGGTGATCGATGTCAATTTAATCGACGACGAATCACTGTTCTTATTCGTTTTGATCGCCGATATCGTTCTGATTTACCTGCAATTATTCATGTTCTCGTACTTTTACTATGTAACAACAGTATTATCGTTGATCATCAGATGTTTGCTGATATTAATCAAGAATTTTCCGAGAAACATCTCATTTATTTACTTTATCCTCGTCCACAACTTCACTGTTCATATTCTGTTCGTATAGAAGTCTATCGTGGCATTGATTTTCTCTCATTTTGGACATTTATGATTAGTCCATTCGAATTTTTACCCGTATTCCGTCTGGCGAAAATAATTCGTTTTCCTGATGGAAATCTTCCATTGACATGTTCTCATAATCGATGCTTGAACAATGGCACTTGTTACATGAGTAATGCCTATTCCGATGAATATTTATGTATATGTCAACGTGGTTGGTATGGTTTACACTGTCATGAACGACTTTCTCAAACGAAATGTTCATCCAAAGCTCTTGTACGCGATCGTCATCTTTGTGTATGTCCACAAGGATATCTTCAACCTCATTGTTATGCCAAGAACAATGTATGTCATCAAACAAACGAATGTTTAACTTCACAGAATTGTTATGCACTGTCAATTCTTCCACCAAATCAACACGTATGTTTGTGTGGATTGTCTAAATGTCGTAAACATGAATCGATCTTGAAATTGGTTTTCAATCAATCGAATGAATATCCTTTGTTGATTCAACTACTTAAATTGATGCCTAATTATCCACGCTTGCGACAACAGTTCATTGTGGATGTATCAACAAAATCTCCATTACTTCTGCCTATTTATACATATGATAGAAGACGAAAGAATGATGGAGTTATGCCTGAGATTGGTTTACTCTATATATTTGAGCCGTTAGTTGATTCTGTCGAAATTCGACTCAATATTCTTTATATTCATTGCAGTAATCAACTTTTCAATTTAACTTTGGATCTTTCAAAAGTTCGACAATGTTATCCGTTCAATTCCGATAGTGATGAACAATCAATTCGATTATATCATAGCTATTGTCGTCAACGAAAGTATCATCCGTGTTTTTATTCGAAAAATTATGTCTGCTATTGTAATGACTTTGCAAATCGCAGTGAATGTGTTTCGTATCGACAACATAGTCTAACTTGTACACATTGTCTCAATCAAGGCATATGTGTCCAAGGTGACCTACGAAATCGCAGTGATTTCGTATGTATTTGTCCNGATGAACAATCAATTCGATTATATCATAGCTATTGTCGTCAACGAAAGTATCATCCGTGTTTTTATTCGAAAAATTATGTCTGCTATTGTAATGACTTTGCAAATCGCAGTGAATGTGTTTCGTATCGACAACATAGTCTAACTTGTACACATTGTCTCAATCAAGGCATATGTGTCCAAGGTGACCTACGAAATCGCAGTGATTTCGTATGTATTTGTCCAAAATGTGTTAGTGGACGTCTGTGTCAATTCGCATTTCGACGTTCGTATTCAGTTTCATTTGAAATGCTAATAGAAAAAATTCGAGGGGAATATTGCGTTCTCATCGGATCGATCATATTTGTACTGATTGGTATTTTTCTCAACGGATTTTGTTTATTGACATTCATACAACCAAAAGTTCGAACAACAGATATTGGTTTCTATCTTTTATTAAATACAATCACCAGTCAACTCATTCTACTTCTTATATTCATTCGCGTTCTCAACTTAACTGTTACTCATTCAATAGTTCGCAATCTTAACATGGTTGAAACGGTGTGTAAAAGTGCGCCGTATCTTCTCGTGTCTTTGAATTCTCTGAGTTTATGGCTAATGGCGTTTGTTACAGTTGGACGAGCATTGTGTATTATTATTCCTGTTTCATACAGTTTACTTCGAACAGTTAAAGCTGCAATAATTCTATCTACTATTACTGCTCTCGTCATCTGTGGAACGTTTGTACGATATATTGATCAATACAAATTGATTATTAGTCCAGATAATTCTCGTCCACTATGTATTCAACAGATTTCTACTAATAGTAGAAAATATATGCAATATACTTCATTAACACATCAAATTATCCCGTTCATCGTCAATATTCTCGCTGCATTGTTGATTATCATTCTGGTCGCTCGTTCTCGGGCAGCCAGTCGTCATTTACCATCTCGTGAGGCCTTCGTTTATGAAATTCAACAACAGTATAACCAACTCATCGCTCCTTTCGTTTGTTTCCTCAGCGAATTACCTCAACTGATTGTACTGTTTTTCAACGCATGCGATTATGAACATAGCACATCGTTTACTTTAATTACACTGGTCGCCTATTATATTTCGTTCATACCACAACTGAGTCTCTTTTTTATATACGTTCTACCATCATCACTTTACAAACAAGTATTCTTCCTTGAAACCAAACTGGGAAGATATTTCAATCGAGTATTTAAGATTATTGACGATAAAAAGACTAATATCACAACAACAACAACTTGACCGTCATTACTACATCATAGAACTAAATGAACTGGAGAGCAAGCGTATGACTTCTTTAGTCGTTAATCAAGAGTCATTTTTCAAAATATAATTCTCATTTATCATAAAGATCTTCGTACAAATATATTGAATAGAATGTGAATCGTTGTAAAGCAACCACTATAGGCTTGGATATGCTTCAGATCGCGTACTATTCGTTGCTAATGGCATGGAGATCACATCATGTTGGTTATATCACTATGCTCTCGCTTGGCTTTCCCCCTTTCGGGTCATGTGGATTTTTCTACTCTCATCCTTTGTGTTTTTTTTATCAAAATCTGTTACGAAGCGAAGTATGTTTTCTTTTTCTTTCTCTTATCATTCTATCGTGACGTCATTCACATATAGGCTTCCTTCGTTCTTTTCTATATGGTATATAGACATGTATACTTTCTGGAAAATACCCACAAAATCCGATTATGTATATATAGCTCATGTTTTTGCAGCATATGTATTACCAGTGTGATTTATTACAAGCAGTCCCATAGCACAGTATTCATACCTTTTGGATTACAAAAATGAGCGACATACAACATTCATGCATCGAATTATTACCCGATGAAATCTTCTTAGACATATTCAGTTACTTCTATTTTGATGAACTGTTTCCACCATGGGTAAATCTCAACTCTCGAATCAATCATATTCTTCGCTCTACTCGTTCTAAACTTTTTATATCATCGAATTCTGATCTGAAGAAGAAAGCGAGAAAGGTGAATTATCCGTCAAAATGGAGTGACACAGTTATTTGTTTTACAGATTATCGTGAAGATCATGAAAATTATGTCACAAGTACTATACCAATGGATCTTCGCCCACTTGTTAATCTGCGACGACTCTCATTGAAATATTGCTCATGGGGACAATATTCCAATATTTGTTCTGCCAATTTCCCATATCTAAAGCGTCTTGACATTGGTGATTACGAAACGCCGTTTTCTTTTTGGGAACGAATTCTCTTCAAAGATAATCCTTTTCCATTTCTTACCACGATTACTGGAGTCCAGCTGGAGAAAGATGAAAATTTTCAAATGGATAAAACAACCAATACTATGATTCAACATGTTGGATTTTCTCATCAATTGAAATTACCGTTTGCACCTTTTATTACCTTCATCTCTCGTTTGCCCAATTTAATATCATTGCGAGNTTTTACCTTTTGTTATTTATATGAAAATTCCATCGACAATTCACAAATTAAGAGAATATTTTTATGTTAATGAACAACAATGGAATGAAATTGAAACAAAAACACATCTTATTGAAGAAAATTATTCTTATTTATTTGATAAAATTCTTTTTTTAAATGATTCATTTGAATCAATTTTTTCACAATTGAAGATTTTAGTTCAAGATGCACAAATTAAACCTATGTGGGTTAATCAATGTTGGTTTTCTCCTAGAGAACGTTTTTAATCACCAATTCTTTCTTTTGCATTTTATCAAATAGATTTTTTTATAGAAAATCATTTCCAACATCCTTTTTTCTCAAAATAATATTTACAAAAAACAATGAGATCGTTGTTGACACTATTCTCTATTTATTAACCGTATCTTTTACATTGAGATCATCTTTCGAGAACTAAATTTCATCTGAATGACTCTTCTGGAAGAAAATGAGATATCTGCAACGATTATTGTGTCTCCTCTTATTTGATCTTTTCAGAGCAAATTTCAACTGGATTTTGTACAACACTCCCACCGATTCTGAATGTTTCCTATTATGAAAAACATTTGTTTAACAATATCTAATGGAGTTTGCGTTCAAGGGCAACATTCCGAACGTTTACAAAATAATTCTTTATGTTCTTTTGATTTGAGGAATTTATTAAGTGGATTGGAGTAAATGAGAGTTGTGAAGATCTTATTCCTTTTCCTCAACAAGCAATTTTTTCTCCAATCATAAAAATGTTCTTTAACAAATCAAATCTCATTTCATTCTATGATCTTCATCGACAAAATTTTCACGAAAACCACCTCCAATCGTGTGTGTTTCACTGGATCGTTTCT
The DNA here is from genome assembly GCA_905250025.1 of Adineta ricciae. Classification (NCBI taxonomy): domain Eukaryota; kingdom Metazoa; phylum Rotifera; class Eurotatoria; order Adinetida; family Adinetidae; genus Adineta; species Adineta ricciae. The sequence continues at coordinate 1,951 of CAJNOJ010000902.1, read as the reverse complement.
GTGCAATGGTACTCAAACAAAATTGGATCACAATAATTGTACAGACTATGAACAATTTCAATCCTTTTCAACTTATCTGTTACTGTCAAATAGCTTTCAATGTCAATATTCTACCATAATCACAGCGTTGCACAGAACTGGACTAATACCGAATGAATATTCCTTCTACGTATGTAATGGTTCGAATAAGATCATCTCATTTCGTCTTCTAAATGATGGCTATGCCGATTGTTTATTCAAAGATAGACTGAAATTGAACCATATCGATATCGTTGTTCCACATCATTTTTCTCCGAGTACGTTAGTTATCAACAAATGGATAATAACAAAAATGAATGTCAGGATGGAAGCGATGAACTTTCATTTCAACTCAATTGGTTTTTCCTTCGTTGTGAATATGTATATGAATATCCATATTTAGGTTTTCAGAACTAATTGTGCTAATGAAGTGGAATTATCATTTCATCATTATTGTAATTCAATTTAGGATGCCATGAATGGTGAAGACGAACGAATTTGTACTCAATGGATATTTAGTTTAGACATGTATCAATGGAAACAAACTTGACAATGTGTTGATCGATCATATGGCTGTGCGTTGAAGAATCTGATTGTGATAGTGGAGAAGATGAATATAAGAGTAGCTGCCTAATTCGACTTATGATATAAGTGACGAATTCCTAATACACTCCTATACATACTTAGGAATAGATAGCGATAAATTTAGCTATGCCTATTCATCCATGTCAGTTAGAAATAGATAGGAATAGATTTTATTGTACATAGTTTCAGGAATACTTTCAGTCGAGCTATATATCAGCCGATGTCCATCGGTATACACATGTATAACTAAATCTATTCCTAAACTCCTAGGTTTATAGAGATATACATCTATTTATATTCGAACTGAGATTAGTCTATCAGATGTCCATTTATAATATAAGTCGAATTAGACAACTCATGTAGAATTTAGTATTTGATCAATGAAATTTTGATGAAAAACATACCGTCACTGTCGAGAGTTTTCTTTTATAGATTTTAAATTGCTCGAAATTGTTCGACGATATCGAACACAAAGTCAATTATGCTTCAGTACTTTTATTCAGCATCATCCATGAGTTGAGCCACTAGAGCTTTTCCAAGTTTGAATGCAACTCCAACGATGAAAAAAGCATGCCGTGTGGTGAGTTGCATCATGTATTAGTTTAAACAGTTCTTCTGTTGCTTTCTATCTGAAAAGGTATTCTAATGGAAAAATCACCCAGATCGATCATTCCGGCGACTGGATTCGTTGAAATCTGAGTCAATTCCGGTACAGTTTTCGCCGATTCCAGCAGGTTCCTTGCCGCCGGAACCGACCGTGCCATAATAACCTGGGCAGGTGATGCAATAGAACATTTATTATTTGGATTTCGTTTACAGTATTATGGTGCAGCACAACCAAAGTTCCAAGTATGTAGACAAATTTTGGTAAAAGTGACGATTTCGCCTGACAGCTTTGGTCAAATCATTCAGTCGAGAAAAGAACTAATCAGTAAGATCATCAAATAATTAATACATCGATTCAGATGCATCTAAAAAATTTTTCTTCGGTTTATTCTGATTCGAATAAAATAACCTCAAGTACTGTTGAAAATTTTTCCTTTGATTCAATCCGACAACAACTCGATTTATTTCCCATTTCTAGTAGATAAACTATGTATTGAGAGATTGACCTTTTCTTGATTATCGAATGACAATCAATTTGAGATATTTAATTGCATTTAGATTGATGATATTATTACTAAAACCAACAATATGAGGCGGTATCGGATAGTTCCTATTGATTATCTCAAAAGTTTGTTTCAACCGGAAACTTATCAAAGTAAATAATTGAAATAATTCAGCATCGATATCAAATATTTTCATTGTAGATGTGAAGAATATGTCGTAACTACAAATCCGAAAAGAA